>JAHWFP010049606.1:28052-42132 GCA_023313725.1 Lithobius niger | reverse complement strand
GGCTTCACATCCACAAAAACAATGTAAAAACGTTCTGTAATTTGCACCCAGAAATTTTTTAATTTCTGCAAATTTGTACCCAAAAAAAAGTGCACAATAACCTTTAAAAAGTTCCTTGAGAACATCAATTACAAAGTCTAAATCGGTTAAAAATTATTTACATTTCAGGCTAGTTTAAGAATCGTGAAAGCAGCTGCGCCGTATTGATTAGACTGTCAGCTGCTTTCGCCATTCATGATTTTCGCGAAGAAATATAATAATAATAAAAATAATAAAAACAAACTTTTATCGATTTTGAGGTTGACAGTAATGGAGGATTCTAGTCGTTTTCTGACTTGTAATTTTTTCTTAACTGTGGTCTCCATGGCAGGTAGGCCACTTCCCGGATATGGCGTGTTTGATAAAAAAAGAGTCATTAACTTTTTATCAGTCAAAGCACAGAGTGGAGGACCAGGAGACCTTAAGTTGTAAGGTTGTTAAACTCGATTTGAACTCGTCACTTACGTAAGTATGTAACCTATTCTCTTTAACAGGTGTAAACTACAAGCGATTGACTGGACTAACGAATCGATTTTTGTTTAAGTGAACACTGTTTAATGGCTCACTTCTCCGTTAGGGTGCATTTAGGCACCACCTTTGCGTTCTCGCGCGCCAGAATTTAATCGCGATGGCAGATGTGGTCGTTGCCATGGTAAAACCATGGTTAGTTAAATCCGACATAGTTTGAGCAAAATGCTTGCAGTCGTATAATCCGTTACAATAAGCCAAATAATTCATCCTGAAAAAATTAGGACCATTAGCTTGACTGACGACGCGATTTGTTTTTTATTGTTTTTTTTTTCCGGCTCCAGTGCACCTTGCAGCTATACCTCAACAACTGGTTCCACAAATATAGCTCAGTAACTAACATCGAGTTATTGCTTTTGTTTGTTCTATATGTATAGCTTTTAAAAAAGGTGATGTGAAACTGATTTTATAATTTAGCGACCACAAATCTGGCAAGTTCAGCGACCTCAGCCTTGAAATATCTTGAAAATAGTTGACGTATTTTAGTAATCACTAGGGCAGGGGGGCGGGGGGGGGCCGTATATGGCCGGTTTTATATAGCATTCTTGTGATTTCCCGTTTGCGTGAAAATACTGTGATTTCTCGTTAGCAGTTGTCCAAGCTTTCATTAGAGTTAGTTAAATCAAGGGTTGAGTCCTGCGGGTATTTTATGATCGGCTACGTCTTCCTGGTTGGGCCGGCTTTAATCGACGGCCGCCATTGCTTTTGTAACTATTTTGGATATCAACAAGGCACTCTGCTACCAAAAACATACAATCGATTATTTGTGGTCTTTCTGGGGCGACCTCGAGATACGCCGCGGACACTATAGATCCCGTTTGCATGAAAATATTGTAACTGGAAAAAACATGATGTCATTAGTACTATCAATGGTTACAACAATAATTTTGCATTTACGTGCCACTTCAGGGCCACGTGCTTCTAGCTGCAACTCTCATTTTACAAAAAAAGCACTTTCCCCGTACTACTCTTTACCCGTGTGCCAAAATTTAGATACGCAAACTTTTGCCACTTTGTTGAAAACACAGTTCGAATCATTATTTAATTATACAGACAATTTTAATGAAAGATACACAAACAAACAAAAGAATTAAGGTTATAGAGATTCACACTGGAGGGGTGGGGGGTGGGGGGGGTTGAGGCTTAATGGCGCGTCGACAGCAAGGCATTAGTGCCAACCTCAGTCATAGTGTTACCGCGTAGGCGTGCGGGTTACCACTGCGCCACACATTACAGAGGTATTAAACAAACCCCAAATCTAGATCTTATCATAGATCTGAAAAAAAAATTAAAACCACGGATAGGAAGATAGACTTATCGCCCAATTGACGATCCACTGTGGACTTCAACAGAATAAAGATTATCGAGATTCTCACTGCGGACTCACAAACAAACAAACAAACAAACAAATATTACGATCTTAGTTATACAGATTTGTAGGTGTACTTTTCAAGGTCGATTTTTTGTATAGTTCGTTTGTATATCGTAATTGAAAGCTATTCGCAAAGGAAAGGTGCTGTTCCTAAACTAGAGGGATGTCTGAGGGAAGTGAGGAAAACTGTTTCTTAACTCGAGGCGACTGATCCAAACTCCTCCCATTTTACGTAGGCGTGACGTCATGGAGCTGAGATGTTGCTGAGGAAAGTGAGGCAAGTTGTTTTCTCGCTCACTTACTGATCCAACATGGCTGCCATCACGCATTAGTAGCTGAGATGGTCGTGTTTCTAACCTGTAGGAAGTGAGATATGGAAAATGTCTAAATTTTGAAACAGAATCCAATTAAACAGAGATTAATAAACATTTGTATTATGTTCTTAATAACATTTCTCTCGCTGAAAATAGATGTGTCAGCGATTATTGCTAATTTTTCTAATGTTGAGAACGGCAAGTGAGGCAGTGGTGTTTCTAAACTGATCGGTTTTGGTGACGTTGAGGGGCGTGGCTTAACAGGAATCCATCTAGTTTAGAAACACGCCTAAACTTGATAAAAATAATTCCAACGCTGTAGTTGTGCCGGCTTGAGAGACTAGTTACGATCAGCATTATGATGTGTTACCAAATCTTTGGCTCCGTTATCAGAAAAGGGTTTAAATTTCAGTAGTTCCCAGACCCATGTAACCTTAATACCATGCCACGTTTGATGCCAATCTATTCAGCGGTTTGAATTTCAGTAATGAACCTCCGGGACTGAATGCGAACTCCAAGCTTTTCAATTGTTGGCTGCAATGCAAGCCGAAATGTACTGCAGGGAAGCCGCGCTCAAATCGCGCGTGCGATAGACCTGACCGGAAATAGAAGCGTGGAACGCGAATTGAACGGCCCGATGCGTACCAAGTGTAATCTCAATAAGGTAAACGGTTTGAAAGCAATCGCCTGGCCAGACCTACGAGTGTTTTAAAGTTTACTTAGCAATGACCCTCCGATACTTCGTCAAACATCTTCGGTAATATGGGCCCCGACTGCTGCATGCGCCAAGATTTCCGTTGTTGGCTTCAAAATAAATGATAGACCCGAGAGCTACATACTTGGATAATAATCAGTGGCGACGGCAAGGGGGACAATAATGGACAATGCCCACCCATCCCCCTCCCCCCCCCTAGACATTTTAAGGCGTTTATTTCTGCTCAAATGGCGGTATGAGCTACGGCGTGCACGGAGACAAACATTTTTCTATGTACGTAATTTTACGGGAAAACAAATTTAAGTAAAATCTTTTAAGTAAATTTGTCAGAAATTCAAGAATAGGACAAATTAAACCCTAAATTTGCGTACAAAATAAAAAAATTGTAATTAAAAAGCAAGTTGCAAGACGTTTTCCATTCAAAAAGCAGCTCAAACTGAAGGCATAACCAAGCTGAAGGAAAAGCGGGGTGAGGACGGGGGTTGGGGGAGGGGAGGGGTGGAAGAGCTTTGTATTCTTAATGCTTCTTTTTTACGCAACTTTCCTACTAAAGTGTGCGCGGCCTATCTTGAGTTCGCCGCAGAACGAACACAGATAATCGTTTGTACGTTTTTGGCAGCAGAGTGCCTGGTTGATATCCAAGATGGTTACAAAAACAATGGCGGCCATCGACTAAAGTCGCCCCCTCCAGGAAGACCTAGTCGCTCGAAAATACTTCCAGGACTCAAGATACGCCGCGGACACAATAGTGTGGTTGCACACCCAAGAAAAATGGTGCTCGGTTTCCCCCTATCCTGTTTATCCTAGCGTCGCCAGCCATAAGTGGGTAGTTTTATTACAGGAACGACATGTATTGGACAGTTTGAGGTTGAGTTCTGAGTTTGAGTTGAGTTTATTTCGGTAAAATACGAACGGGACACCATAAGAGCAGATGCCCGCGTGAGGGTAACGGCAGGACGAAAAAGAAAAAAAAAAAAAACGAAACATAAAAAATAGGAATAAAAACAGTAATTAATCTGGAAAACAGGGTTTCCAAAATCAAACGAAACATGATAAGAATAAATTAATTTAAAAAAAAAGTGAATAAATGTACACGAGTAATAGAAAACAATGCAACCAACCAAGAAACGTGGTCAGTATTAATGCTGAACACCATTGCTAAGGTCGTACGGTTTTGAATGTTTCTTGAAGGATCTCAGCCCAGTAATGAGTTTAATTTCAGTAGGCAATGAATTTAAAAATGTACTACCCAGATAGTAACTGCATTTGTGGAGTCTTTCTTTAGCACTTTAGTTTGGACGACAGAAAAACAGGATTCATACATAGTATGATAGTCCGTAGATGAGTGGAGGAATGAGCACCGTTATTACAAAAATTAATCAGGGTTCTATAAAAATACATGTGGCGGGTTGATAAAGTGTAAAACACCGGTCACATTGCTGTTTGAACATAAAATTACTGACATTTCGGTTTTCAAGCTTAATAACAGGATCAATGGTATGCACGATGGACACTGGACAGCATTCAGGATCTCTCCTAAAATATGACGGGACGTGCAGCCAACTTTGCGAATTCTTCTACTCATCCACTTCGTAAATCATTTTTTAAATGCCCTGGTTTTCGTGCGATTATAGCTCAGTTAGTAAAAGCGTTCTTTTATTGATCTGTGGTGCTGGTTCGATCCTTGCTACTAAGATCGAATTTTTCTATAAGTCCACGAGCTACGATTTAAAAGATGAGGACAATCACGTGAGTTGGTTAAACGACAGAGTATTCTGTGCGCTGATGGGGTGGCTTTAATCGGTGGCCGCCATTGTTTTTGTAACCATCTTGGATATCAACAAGGCACTCTGCTACTGAAAACGTACAATCGATTATCCGTGTTCGTTCTGCGGAGAACTCAGGATAGGCCGCGGACACTATAGTGCGAATCAGATTCACACACTGTGTATAAGACGAAGGTACACAACATTGAAACACTGCGTCAACGGATAATCGCCGATGTTGCTTTGGCGACGCCTGATATGCTATACGAAATACATGGATTTAGATAGACTATACCGATTAGGCATTTTGAGAGCCACACATGGTGGCCATAATTATCGAGTTATGGTGAACGAAAAAAAAATTAAATATCATTCTTTCTATTGGTGTAATGGTTTGACTCGTTGTATAAATAGTTTTATTTCCCCTAGATTTTTAAAACTGTATGAATACGTTATTGACGCCCTGCCCTGTACATCGCTGAGACAAATTTAAATTTTAAGAAGTAATACTGCGTTTAAAGTGTCCGCGGCCTATCTTGAGTTCTCCCCCGAACGAACACAGATAATCAATTGTATGTTTTCCGTAGCAGAGTGTCTTGTTGATATCCTAGATGGTTACAAAAACGATGGCGACTGTCGATTAAAGCCGTCCCCTCCAGGAAGACGTAGCCGCTCATAAAATACTTCCAGGACTCAAGATACGCTACGCACACAATAGTGGCCATTTAATTTCATACAGCGTTGTCTTAACTCAATTAATGGTTTGCGTAATTGTGAATTCTATTCGAATTATTGTTAAGCACAGTAAATGCGTACTTGACAAGGCGATACGAATATGGTATTAAATGCGTACTTGTATTTTTTATACACTAATTTCTTTTCCTTGTAATTTTGTAGGCTCTAATACTTTATAATCTTGTAATTTTGTTTTGTAACTTTTTACAATATCGTAATTTTGTTTTTACGCAATTTGGTTTAACCATTAAAACATTGAACAGTTCGAAGAGTTTGTTTCAAAGCTTTAATTTCAATTTCGGGTTTTTGCAAATTGCTGCTTAAGGAGCCTCTAAATGTGTTCCTTAAGCGACCAATATAGCATTTTAACTTTTTCTTGAATGCGTTTTGTATTATTATTATTATTTTAATTTTTATTATCTTTACTAATATTGACAATTGGTTTTGGCCAAGCTTTATACTACGATTTACATTTATTTTATTTTATTATTTTTTATTATTTTAAGAAACATTGACAATGATACCCGGCTTTTTCCCTCACTTGTCCCTCACGTTTGGCGATGCCATCGGGGACCACTGTGTCCCTGGTAGGTTTAACCATGGTGGTAAGTCATTCGTGATCCCAACCCAATACCGTCTACCTTTCCTATGGAGTCGAGCAATCATCATCGTTTTAAACTTTTAAACTCTTAAACTTTTGCAATTTAAAATCTTTTAGTTTTTAACATCGGATGGCAGTTAGTGACCACCAGGTCCTTGCTATTCCGGTTGCGTTTGCAACGAACTTATTATTATTATTATTATTATTATATTATTAAGTATTAAATTCAAGTTCAAGTGTGATAAATCCGAAGCCAAGAGTGTTAGTCTGAAATCCACTAACGTTAAATCGAAGAACAAAAGTGTTAAATCCAAGTAGCCTACGAAAGTGTCAAATTGACGTGCTAATAAGCGTTAAACCAAAGTTCAAAACCTGTATCTACCGTGATCTGGGCGTAGACAAGCAATGTGTTGACGTGCCCACCTTTCATATCCCTTATTCCCAACTATAAAATTTCAGTACATAGCATTTTGTAATTATAAAAAAAAAATCAACTTGAAAACAAGTGCCCCAAACACTTATTTCTCAACTAGAACACCGCTTGCGTCGCATAGCCCTTCTTCAACAACGACACAGAGCGAGGCAGGCAGTCAGTCGTGTTTTTAAGAGGCGCTCTGCTCCTGGCGCTAAGCCCCGGGAATTAGACATATTGGCGCGCCCATCACTGCTTGCTTCGTCACTCGAATTAATTAACAGTAAGTACGTTAGGCTTGGACGCCAGTCGCTCTGATTAGCGACACCGACAGAGCCGACTAACGAGGCGGTGGTTGGCGGCCGAGGGGATGCCTGTGTGAGACCCAAACACATTGGACCCGAGCCAGTCTTTCCAGAATCAATCAAGCTCTGCTTTGCATACGACAATTGAAAATTTTGCAAAATGGGGTGGCTAGTAAAACTCAACAAGCAATAGAACAAACCGAGGCGTTTCTGAGGCGCACCTAGGGCGTCGGGATTGGGTTTGGCTGCCTGCAGTGGCGGATTTACTGAACAAAAAATTAAGACGGGAGGGTGGCTTTAGGAAATGTGGAGAAATGTATAATGGTAAACAATTATTGATGAAACGTTGCTTAAAGAATGAAGGAAGAAGACGGAGGCAAGGGGGTCTTCTAGAAAACATGTAAAATGCTGTAATCATGCTATGCGCCTTCACTTTCGTAAACATTTATCTATTTTACGCACGAAATCAACGTATTTAACATACGTCTTGTAACGCATGACTGCTTAGCAATTCCCTTAACAACGACAGCGTGACGAACATACGATGGAGTGTTAAGAGTTTAGGATAGTTCAGTATTGCGTCTCCCAAAAATTCGGTCAACGGTCAGTTTTTTTTTAATCAAATTATATGGGCCTTCTCACAACTGCAATCTCTGAATGGCTTTTACGTTCTGTGTATTTATTTTGCGGCGAGGCACAGACTGGGTAAAAAAAAAAAAAAAAAAACTACTGTATGGTCGCTTTAATCCTCGAACATTTCCTTTCTTTATTCGCAGCTCCGTGGTCAAAACTCTTAACAATGGTCCGTGGGGAATTTGAGGCCATGATTTGTCAGGGGACTTAATCCGATTTCCCTGTCCTCAATCCCATGGGTTCTCCCTTCTCCCACCTCTGATATTTTCGTGGACCTCATACTACCTCTAAACTGAATTATGGGAATGGGTTAGAGAGAACGTGGACGATGCTCTTGGTTTTGGTAATATCCACCGCCCACACTCACCTAGCATCCGGCTCCCCCCCTCCCCTCCCCCAATTTTATCCCTCCTCCTCCCTCGTCCCTCTCGAGTCATTCCCATTTTGCCATATGACTGGATCCTCGAAGAATAATGGACTCTGTCCTTTTCTTGGCCGAGAGACGGTAAGCGGCTTTTCCATTACTGTTTAGAAACCCATCAGGGAAAATGGCCTACGGTAATATCTAAAGACATGTTACTCGATCCAGTCAGTTTAGCAGTAATGGTTTTTTTTTTCTTCTTTTTCTGGGGTACAGGCTGGGGGTGGACATTTTTTCAGCATGAATAATAAGGATTTTACGTTAATAGAGTAATTTTCTGAATTCTTTTATTGTCAAAACCCATTTGTTCGCACAATAAAAATAAACTGAAATCTCAACACACCCCGTTATGGCAATTTTATTTTTGGGAGGGGGGGAGGTCAGCGACTGCGTAACTGTTTTCCCTATCTTTCTCCCTATTCTTCCTTGTGCAAAGAGAATTGTAACTGTGTTGTCACCTAGATTTATTTTCGTACTTAGACAAATGCACAAATGCTCAAATGCAAACCAATCAATTTGTGAGTCAGTGGGATGTAAAATAGGTCCACCCAAAACCAAAACTGGTATAAGACAAGCTTTAGAAAGTGGTGATATCATTCAGCCAGAAAAAGGCCACCAAGGTCAATCCTATTGACCAAGTTAATCGCACCCACTCATAGTTCGAAAGTTAAATGAAAACTGGAAGATTGCTACTAGCGGTAGCAATCTTCAAGTTTTCATTTATCGTCCAAAGTATTATTTGGTGCGATTAACTTGGCTTATAGTATTAATCTGGTTGAATGATATCACTACTTTCAAAGGCCGCCCTTTACAACGGCGTTACCAATGCATAACAGCAAAATTAATTTAATTTTCCATCATTATTGCTGATCTTGGTCACAGTAAAAGGGAAATAATTACACAAAAACAGGGGCTAGACCCACTGGCCCGTATGAATAAAGATGAAGGAAATTGCTCAAAGCCAAAAGATAGAAGGAAAAGGTTTTGCTTGAAGTAAATGGTACGAGTAAAAAGCATTTCCTCTATAGTTTGTACGAATAATGATTACCTTTTGCTTGGGAGCAAACACTTATTATGTGCGCGGCGTATCTTGAGTCCTGCAAGCATTTTATGAGCAGCTACGTCTTCCTGGAGGAGGCGGCTTCAATCGACAGCCGCCATTGTTTTTGTAACCATCTTGGATATCAGCAAGGCGCTCTGCTACTAAAAACATATAATCGATTATCTGTGTTCGTTGTGCAGCGAACTCAAGATAGGCCGCAGACACTTTAGAGCGGTAAGTAAAAGGTCAGTGGCAACGCAGCTATTCACGCGGCTGGCTTTGCTGCATTGCACTGTTGCTTGTACGTTCAGCATACAGTTTCCTTTGTGGTTTACGTATTCGGATATATAGACTTGGTGTTGCTATTCCAAAATGCGTACGCAGCCGCTATACTAACGGCAGTTGGGAAGCGGCATTTACCTTGTCATAGGGTTTAGGCTTCCGTTATGGCATGTGGAGAGGCAAGGAATTTAATCCAGTGTTCAGTTTGAGCAATTATTTTTTTGAGCCACATTTTTCACAGTTCGTGACGCTGACGATTGTTCAACCCGGAGTTCCTCACCAATGTTTTTTTTTTTTTTTGATAACTGGATCGGATAGATACCGCAAGCACATATCTCCACCTTCTGTAGAGATGACAGTGCACCACCACCACGAGATTCTGTGGTAGCACCCTGCCTAGCCAGGCCACGTTTTCCACTTCAAAAGAAAGTAGACTTTTGTAATCATTGTGGATTGGTGAGGAACGGACTGGTAGTGTTTAACATTTCGAACACTCACTGATTCCGCCAACATAACGTGAGCCACTGCCACTGCGTTGATATTTCGATACTTTATCAACGAGCCTCCATAGTCATTTTTCAAATTCAACTCTCTAATACTTGATGGCTTTACTTTTTTGCTGTGAGTCGAGGCAAAGTGAGGCCCCATGTGCAAGGTGAGGCCCGGGGCAATTCCCTCCCCCCCCCCCCCCCCCTCCTGTTCATAGTCTCGTTCCTGAGGCCGAAGTTACCACTCCTCCGACGTTATAATCTCATCGAAAACCAGGTTAAGTTGTAACTGCGTATTTTACTTCTTTGCCCTGACATTCGCATTACATCTGCCCCCCCCCCAAGCCCTCTGAAGACAAACGAAAATTTCCTGCGAAGCGATGCGTTACTATGTGCCTACAATGTCAAAACTTATGTAATCATAGTATTGTTGGTGTTGCGTTTATCGTTCGAGTTTGGCGTCTTCGGAACACCATCCTGCAACGCCATTCAGACGCGAGCAGCCAGTATGATGGTTAGGGCTTAACTAAACCATGAGCAATGGCTGTTTGCCGTGACGTCACCATGAGTTAGCCAATGACGAACGAGAACAACGGCTGTTTGGCCGTCTGATTGGACTAGCCCATTCACGTGATATGCACGTCACAGCGTGTATGCACGCCATGGCGTGTGGTATAGGCGGGAAGAGACGAAGTGAGGAGAGAGGAGTCTGTCAAACAGGGCTTTAGGAGACCAAAAAGTATAACCAGTGGGGTGCACAGGGAGGTGGGGGGGGGGGGGGCATTTGGAAAAAATGCCCTTTTTGAAGAAAAACACATGCCCTATTTTGCTTTTCTGTACCGGAAAATGCTGGTCGCAGCGAGGAGAAAGGGCCTAGAGCCCTAAAAAGGGCAAAAAGAATGCCAGGAAGCCCAAGAAAAGGGCCAAAATTGGTGAAACAAGTAAGTGACAAGCCAAAAAAAAAAACCCTGCCCTCTCGGATGTCTGTGCACGTTACTGATTAGACAATTAATTAGGCTTTACTGCCCCGATTTATGTATTCTTGAGCATGAACTATTTTTTATTACAAAATTCATCTTTTTTTTTTTTTACCTTTTCCCATACTCCGTGCTAATATCGTTAAAACATCGAAGCTTATCTCCCTATCTGATGTCCGAGATTTCTACCAAAACCTGCGCCCAAAATCCTGCCTGGAGGGTGGAACGCCGAGATTCTCCATGAGGATTGTCATGGCTTTGGTCCAAATCCTGGCCCTTAGACCCCGGGGAATGCCATGGCTTATCCCCCCCCCCCCCCCAGCCTCTTCCCTCCTTCCCGTCAAAGAGCGTCCAAATTGACTTTCATCATTGGACAATCTCATTTTTGGCTTACGAGAACCACTTACGCAGGATTGGGCAGCGGCATTAACAAAAGGACTGTTGTCACGTTAAATTACTGATGAGTAATATAATATACTGGTACCTAATCTCCCGAGTTTGGATGACGATGAAGCGTAGCTAATTAAATTTCTCAGAACCTTTCGAGTTCTATTCATTTAGTTTATTATAGTTTATTCATAAAGAATTCAGAGCTTAGGATGCTTATCATTGTTACCTGGCTTGATTAAGTTAAAAGATGACTTGTTCCGCGCGTAAAATTTCATCAATCCAAAACATTTTAAAGCGGGCGTTTTACCGATGTTTTTATCACTTTCCCCGTCATTGCTGTGAAAGGATAACCTGTCACCAAACGGAAGTGAATAAATGAAGAAGCAGATGACAAGTGAGCAGCAGTCGTGCACAATCGGATTAAAATGTGCATACAGGAGTCGTAAACATTAATCTGTTTTTTTTTCCCGATAATTATTATTAGAAATTATTCCTCCCTTTTCCTCCACAATCCCCCTATTTAAATTAGCATGCCCACCAAATCTAATTTATCTTCCACCTCATCCCATTAGAATTATTTATAGTAGAACAGGAAGTGGGAGGCGAGTCCCTTTAACACCTAAATCCTGAACAATAAACGTGAATAGCCCTACTACTATTCGTAATTCTTTCATAAGTCATAATTCCGCTCGTAATCCAGCCTTGACGCTACACATTTTTCTCAAAACTGTTGGGCCCATCCCCAAGTTTTTGGCTCAGGTCTTTTGTTTTGTAGCTGTACATACTGGCTATTGAATGTTGGCCTATAGTTAAGGCTTGTATCCTATGCTTGTAAAGAACTTCCGTGTTGACTTGCCCTTTCTCCCACAGCCAGCGTTTTTTTCCAAGGCCTATTTCTAATACGACCTTTGTCTAAACACCGTTTCGGGTCATTTATAACATTTCCGTGTACGCTAAAGAAAGCATTAATAATTACGATACATCAGCATCAGTCCTTCTAAGTGATAAGCTATTTTCTTTTACATGTTACTCTTTAACATAATACAAGAAAAATGGGATAAAATATTTTCAAGGCCTATTTCAACTACGACCTTTACCTAAACACCGTTTGGGTCTCAGTTATAATTTTTCCGTGTATCCTAAAGAAAGCAGCAATAATTACGTTACATGGGCATCACTCCTTCTAAGTCATATTTTTTTTACATGTTTCCATTTTACATAATCCAGGAAAAATGGGATAAAATATTTCCAAGGCCTATTTCCACTACGACCATTATCTAAACACCGTTTCGAATCTCAGTTATAACATTTCCGTGAACCCTAAAGAAAGCAGTAATAATAACGTTACATCAGCACCAATCCTTCTAAGTCATAAACTGGTTTTTTTTTTACGTGTTTCCGTTTAACATAATACAGGGAAAATGGAATAAAATATTTCCAAGGCCTTTTTCTACTACGACCTTTATCTAAACATCGTTTCGGGTCTCATTATAACATTTCCGTGTACCCTAAAGAAAGCAGCAATAATTACGTTACATCAGCATCAATCCTTCTAAGTCATTTTTTTTTTGCATGTTTACCTTTAATATAATACAGGAAAAATGGGATTAAATATTTCCAAGGCCTATTTCCACTAGGACCTCTAGGGCCTTTATCTAAACCCATTTCGAGTCTCATTCATAACATTTCCGTAAACCCTAAAGAAAGCAGTTATAATTACGTTAAACAACGGCACCAATCCTTCTAAGTCATAAACAATTTTTTTTACGTTTCCATTTAACATAATCCAGGAAAAATGGGATAAAATATTTCCAAGGCCTATTTCCACTACGACCTTTATCTAAACCCATTTCGGGTCTCATTCAAAACATTTACGTGAACCCTAAAGAAAGCAGTAATAATTACGTTAAACAATGGCTCCAATCCTTCTAAGTCATAAACAATTTTTTTTTTACGTTTCCATTTAACATAATCCAGGAAAAATGGGATAAAATATTTCCAAAGCCTATTTCTACTACGACTTTATCTAAACACAGTTTCGAGTCTCATTCATAACATTTCCGTGAACCCTAAAGAAAGCAGTAATAATTACGTTATATCGGCACCAATCCTTCTAAGTCATAAACAATTTTTTTTTTACGTGTTTCCCTTTAACATAATACAGGGAAAATGGGATAAAATATTTCCAAGGCCTATTTCCACTACAACCTTCGTCCGCACACCGTTTCAAGTCTCATTCATAACATTTCCGTGCGCCCTTAGGAAACCAGTAATAATTACGTTACATTGGCATCAATCCTTCGAAGTCATAAACAATTTTTTTTACGTGTTACCCTCCCTTTAACATAATGCAGGGAAAATGAGATAAAATATCGTATAACAAAATTGAATTTGCGTTTCCATTTGCAGCTTTTTTTTTCTGATCAAAGTCGAGGCATGCAGAGGCTTCAAATCTAGTCTCCCCCGATGATTGTGAGCGAGTAATCAATGTTTAATAACCTTTCAAATCTAATTATTCTGGTCTTCCCTGTAGGGAGGAACGTGGGGTCTACAGGGGTTAAATAACCGCCTTATGGTTTTCCTCCAGGGAGTTTTACGAGCCCAAGTCCGTTATTTGGCAAGACATTATGCTCGCTGCTGCCTTCGCTTCCGTTACACTGCCACCCCTCCCCCCAGCCAACCCCACACTAACGCCGCCCCTCCCCCACCCCACGTCTTCCTTCGCTCGTGTACGTCTTAGTTTGAGTGACTTTGAGCCAACGTCTCGTCGTAGCTCGATAAAACGTTCTTTAAAATGTATGCAATTAAAGGAGAATTTTCGGAACATTGTCTTGTAGTGTAGTAAGGTGCCTTTCGTCCTTGCTGAATTACAGCCTCAAGCAGGGCTCGGCGCAATGACCTGGACGGCATCGTGATACTGTAGTGAAACTCCTCCAGGGACTCTCACCTAATGGGTCAGCGAGGGTCTGAATGAATGTATTTCCAACTACTAAAAGAGGTACAGGCATCGTGATACTGTAGTGAAACTCCTACAAGGACTCTCGCTTAATGGGTCAGCCA
>JAHWFP010049606.1:0-18052 GCA_023313725.1 Lithobius niger | reverse complement strand
CGTGTGAAAAAGAAGTCTGCATGACGTCATGTAATACTTGCCCTTGAGATTACCACGGTGTTTAGTTAGAAGGATAATTGTTAGAGCCAATTGTTAGTCGAGGCAACAATGTGCCAATTTCAGGCAACTTCTTTTCAGGGCAACAACTTTCAGTTTCAACTTCATGCCAAAGAATTGACGCACTCGCACGTTTCCATTGTTCCTCTTCCGGGGGTCGTCGTTGCGGTGCTTCATTTCTGCTATGAGACTTTGGTTTATATTGTAAGATAAGCGGTAAATATATTAATTCTCCGAATTATGACTCTGAACTCGAGATGCTGGAAATTAAAACGTATTAAAAAAAATCCACGTGTAAATTATGATCAACAATTAAAACAATTTTAAGAATAAACTGTTTAGGTGAGCCTGACCCTACTATTTCATCTTTGATTAACATTTTGTGCTATTATCAGAATTCGATGTGATGAACACGTTGCTATTAAATATTGCGTACTAATTAAACAATTATTGCAACTGGGACATTTCTATAACGCCCTTCAGTATTCTTTTGTCATCTTTATCGTGCCAAGATCAGCTTGATGTAATCGATTGCTCTTTCTTTTTTTTTTTTGTCTTTATAGGTGAGTACAATCAACGAACACAGACAAATCGTATTGTGATTCTTAGGTAGGAAGGGCCCTTGATGTCAATCTTAGGTAAGGACAATTACTCTATATGCACGTAACATAAGATATTGATGGTTACCGTGCCTTTTCCCACACCGATTGTCTAATGTTCTATTTTTTCTAAGGACATTCACCTATTAAAAGCTGGTTGTCACCAACGAAAAATATAAAGAATCTACCGTGGCGCCATCTAGTGACAGTGATATCGTTAATCTTTACATCCTGCAGCATGAGATTGACATATCAGATTTTGACTCAATAATTAATGAGGCGTGGGGCTTGTTTTTTGATTTTTTTAAAGAAACGGCATTGTGAATTCCTTTGCTTGATTTCACAATGCAAAGCAAGACGTTTTTTTTTTTTTGTAACCTTTCATCGGCCTGTCATCAGGCCAAACCATCAAACTTCAAAGGGTTTAACGAGCGTTAACCACTCCTGGTTATCTGCCCGAAGCCCTAAGGCCCTATGTCTGCAACAGCCAGATTCCCAGGTGGTCACCCACCCAAGTATCAATCCAGCCCAATGCTGCTTAACTTCGGTGATCTGACGAGAACCGGTGTTTCCAGCACTGCAAGGCCGCAGACTTCCTAACTACCTAACTTCCTAATACTCAAACTTCCTAACTTTATAATAATGCACCATGGTTTATTGACTGTATAGGCTGGTTCTAGAGGCTGGAGTTGTTAGCGTATAGCACGTGTATGGTGAGGAATGGCATTTGAACTGATTGATATGAGAAATGACACACCAGGAACCAACTAATCGATCACAAACGCAATGACCTACATGGCAAGGCCATTGCGTTACAAACTATTAAAGCAAGTATCCTAGAGTAGCTGTGTAAATCGGAGGGTCATGGGAGATAAAAGGACGACAACAACCCAAAAATCGGAAAGAAAATCTGTTTAATATTGCAAGAGATAAAGAAGAAATACAAATTTTTGGGAAATAGCTTCGCAGCAGTACTCAGTTGCGAGCCGGCAGAGCTAAAACTGCCAGCTATGTTGGAATTTCAGACGATTTCTATAGCCGCGAGAATGCAAGGGCTAGGCGTTGCGTAAACGCAGCCTTACAGCGTACAAGGTTGGCGTCAACTAGATTAGGGCGTGTTTACGCCACGGCTCGCCATTGCATTCTCGCAGCTAGAATCTAGAAATCATAAAAAATTTCAACATGGCGGCTGTTTTAGCTCTACCAGCTCGCACCGAAACGAGTCCATAATTGAGTTTAGAAGCGATTGGGAAAACTGTTTCGTTTAGGAGGAATTCTTTACCTTACTGTCACGAATTCTAAGACTGCAAGCTTTTACTCAAACGATGACGGATTTAGCTATTCCAGGTAGCGTTGCTGTCATGGCAATGACACCTTTGCCATCGCGATTAAATTCTAGCTGCGAGAATGCAAAGGCGAGTGTTGCCCAAATGCGCCCTTAAGGTGCGTTTACGCAAGGACAACTTTCTCGCTCACTAGTTTTTACTTGATCAATACTGAGGGCGCGTTTATGCAAAGACAATTTCCTCGCTTACTAGCTTTTACTTAGTCAATACTAAATCTTCTGGCTGCTTCTCGCCTTTGTCGGAGTATGCGGCATTCGAGTTGTCTATGCGTAGTAACCATGGCAACAACACGGACGCAAATTTTCTACTCGTGCCTCGCGACACGACGTACGATGCTTGCAACATAACAGCGTCGATTTATGACAACAAGAAAACAATTTTTACTGCAGTACACGACGACGGACAGATTCCTGAATACCGGCATTCGAAGGTTTGTCTTCGAATCGATAACTCCGAAATGGACGCCATGTTGGATTTTGAATTCTCGCTGCGAGTAGCTATTTATTCTGACGTCGTTTGATCACTGCTAGAAGCAGTTTTTTCAGCGAGAATAGCAAATTTTGGAAATAGCGTGAAATGGCAACAATGTTGTGGCAATGTTTAAAATTACTGTAGCACTTTGTTCTTTATCCGTGTTGTTATTTATAATACGTTTAATTTGTTGTCTATTACCGCAATCATTTAATAGAAACGGGAAATTAATCGTAAATAAATAACGGTTGCCTAGCAAATAGCTTTTGGCGAGCGAGAAGGCCTTTTTGCGTAAACGCGCCCTTAGGGCCCAGGTTTGCGCAACGACAATTTTCTAGCTTACTAGCTCTTACTTGGTTAATGCTAAATATGCTGGCTTCATGCTTCTCACCTTTACCGAAGAATGTGATGGCTTTCTAGTTGTCTATACTTAGTAACCATGGCAACATAAGTGGACGCAAGTCTCCTCCTCGTGCCTGGCGACACGACGTATGATGCGTGTAACATGACAGTGTGATTTATGACAACTAGAAAACAACTTTTACTCCAGTACAAGACGACGGACAGAATTCTGAATACCGGTATTCGATGGTTTGTCGTCGATTCGACAACCCCGAAATGGACGCCATATTGGATTTTCAATTCTCGCTGCGAGTAGCTATTTGTTCTGCCGTCGTTTGATCACTGCTAGAAGCTATTTTTTTTTTCAGCGAGAATAGTAAATTTTGGAAATGGCGTGTAATGGCCACAATGTTGTACCAATGTTTAAAATGACTGTTGCACTTGGTTGTTTATCCGTGTTGTTATTTATAATACATTTAATTTGTTGCCTACCACCGCATTCATTTAGCAGAAACGGGCAATTAATCGTAAACAAATAACGGTTGACTAGCAAACAGCGTTCGGCGAACGAGAAGGTCTCGTTGCGTAAACGCGCCCTTACACAGAGAGGCGTACTGTGCTACTTTTAGATTATAACAACGGAACCACCCAAAGAAGCTGACGTCATCGGCTTCGCAAGCGCAAAAGAAGAACAACTCTATATCCATCGAGTAATATTTCCATGACGTCAGTCTTCTGATACGGTGTCTGTATTTGTACGCCGCCATCTATCTTACCTGTCGGTTTGCCTTTCTCCTGGGACGCGTTACCATCAACTTTCATTACCAAGTCGCTTTTGTATTTTGGTACCAACCCCCTCTCGCCCCCGTCCCCAACTACATCCCGTTTCATACGAATACCAATAAAATATACATTGGGCCCAGGTCCGCTTCCCATACTCGGTGCCGCTCACGGGCACCCAAACGCACGCATGCATTTTTAATCCAACGCGCCTGTATTATTTACGAACTGGGATCTGGAGTAGGCTGTGCCGGGGCCCCACGACGTTTCTTTTTTTGGTCGGGGGTCTTCAACCAATACGACCGATGTTATGTGTACGCCTGCAGCCATGTAGCCTCTTTCTTTTATACATAGCGTAGGTTTGAATTGAAATGCTAGGTTAGGGGGGGGGGGGGGGGGGGGGTTAGGGGAGTGTGTGTGGGGGGGATGTTCATAAAAGAAGCATGTTCGTATCAAACTAGATGTCAAAGAGAAAACACGAACGCTTGTAAGCCTTCTAGTACTTTCGACTGGCCCATCTGATGAAACATAAAATGGTTTTTAAAAACATGTTCAAAAAATGAAAGTATGTTGCCGAAACAAAGAAACGAATAAAAAGTACGTCGAAAGAGCGAGTTTTTCTTAACTGAAAGAAGCAAACTTAAAAAAAAAAGTAGTTAAATCTCCAGTCTGAATAAAGTTACTTTCACAATGATACGAAAAATGATGTCCACACCGCTTCCAGCGTCTATGAAAAGGCCCCAATCCCCACCATACATATTTTTTAATCTCTCCCCCCCCCCACCAATTCCTATTCCTGCCACCTCCCTCCCCCCCAATCCAAAAAGCATCAATTTCGCCTGCGGGGGAGGGCAGGGTAATAATAGAACAGCGTCAAGTGACGTCATATTGGCTACGAGACACCATTTGGAGGTAATAGCTACAAGGTGCACTACATTGAAATGTAACGGGGAAATCGGTACTTCTAGTCAAGACAGTGCTTTGAGAGAGGATTTCTTAGGCATAAAAGAACGTTATTTTCTCCAACAACAAAAATCGCGCGTTATAGGCTTAAGAAATCCAGTCTAATAGCATTGGCTTCAATAAGACGATCTTCCTTTCTCCCTCCAGTGCTCCTTGCAGCTAACCCAGTTACTGCCTCCACCATAGAGTTATACACAATAAACCTGATTATAGCGAGAGTCGATTTGTTTCCTCTTGCGAATACAGCGATCGATATGGCTACTAATTGTCTAACGTGTGATACTCCTCCTAAGAATACAATCCTAACACCCAAATGATTTCGTGGCCGCGGTTCCACGACGCGTATGCAACCGTAAAACCAGTGGTCGCTTGCATTTCTAGCTTTTTTGCATCAATCCCCCCATACACGTTTTGATCAACTGCGTCGGATGCCACGGCGGCGCGCACCTCTCAATTAAAGACGAGCCCACTACGATTCTTCAATTGGTTTCATTTTAAGTTTAATTAGAACACTAGTGAACTGAATCAACATTAAAAATATCCAGCATCGTTTGGCAGTTTTATGATACGGGAGGCCTCCAAACCATTTAGTCTCAGCGTTTTGCACATTTCATTTATCGGACTGCCACGTTGCCATATCGCACGACTGATGAGGGTGAAATATCTAGATAGCACAGTCATTGCCCAAAAGTAGTTTTATGAATTTGATTCCCCCTCCCCTCCCTTAACAACCTAAAAAAAAAAAAAAATGTCATACAGTAGAAGTTGTTTTAAATATTTCTCCTTCCCCCACCCTCCCGTAAAAAGTACTACGCAGTAAAGTCATGAAAGATTGCCCAAACAAGTAGCCCAAACCTACGTTGATTTCGCGCATCCCGGTATTAGACTATATAACTTTGTTATCCAGTTCGTACGTACGGAGATCAGTGCCTACGTCAGTGGTCTGTAGAATAAAATTGATCAAGTTGCCAGTCATTGGTCTGTTGGTGGTGACGTCCGCCGCTGACGAAGGCTACATAGTTCCCAGTAATTGGTCGTGGATGGATGACGTCAGTCGGCTGAAGAAAAAAATAACGAACCTCGCACGTTGCCTGCGAACAAAAATCTTTGATTATTTCTAGTGTACGATTTCCCCGGCGGAATCGATCCATTTTCGAACTTAGACCTAGAAATGTGCCATAGAATCTGTGTGCAAAATTTGACAGACATCCGATAATTCGTTAAAACGCTATAGCGCGAACACATAGACAGACACTCAGACAGACAGACAAACAGACAGACAGACCGACAGACAAACCTTCGCATAAGAGTCTAATCGACTCTAATAATACTGCGTCGTGTCACTGCCCTATAGGAAGGTTAGAGAAGAAATTGAAAGAAAGATGGGAACGAAAACCTAAACGTTGTCGTACGGTACTTCTAGTGATCTTGGGGAGATGCAGAAAGGATGAAAGGTTATTTCTTATCATGGTGTCTACTTAAACAAAAATTAAAAAAAAATAAATCATGTCTTTTTCAGCATTATTGTTACCGGAATACATAAGAATTCATGACCCGTATAAGGTATTATGGAAATACAAAAAACAAAGCCCCACCCAAATACAAATACAATACGAATACAATGACTTCTCCCGAGTAAGCAAACACTTACAAATCACTGTAAATTATAGGAGCTTGGGACCTCCTATATTTCCTATTTTTTTATAGGTTTCCTATGAAGTTCCTGTAAATCGTGAAATGGTCCTATGTTTCCTATATATTTCTGTTCTGAACTAAAATGGACCCCAGTTTGGGGCGCGATTCCTTGTTTACACAAATTATTTGGATCCGGAAACAAGAACATCTGTCTTCCCCTTCATTGGGCGCTGCATCATGGTATGAAAACTGAAAATCTGATTGGTCAACCGGCTAAACCCGGTCAACTAAAGCATGTAGCGAACGTGTATGTGCGCTCAAAATTGTGATTTTTCCTATTGTATTGTAGGACAACAAAAAATATAGTTGACCTACAGTCACGTACTTATCTTTATAATAATATCGGAGACTGGCTAAAAGTAAAAGGAAAGCCTAAAGGAAAAACCACTTCTCCCCTCCTCGCGCCCGCATTGAAAATGCACTCTCCCACTCTACCTGCAGCCAAAAAGGAGGCAGGCATGAGTGGTCGGTCAGTCTGACAAGTCTTCGGGAAGAGTGCCGGGAAAATGTCCCGGGAAATGTGTCCCGGGAAATGTGACCGGCCCCGTGCAAAGCACGGGCTTCCTCTAGTAATTACTACAAACCTCTATAAATTTTGTTTGATTTTTCCTGTAAAGCTCCTAGTTTTTTAACAAGAAATTCCAAAAATCCCATTCTTTATCTATTGAAGTTGGCTTGGGAACTCTGAAATTATATAAAGGAAAGAGGAAAAGAAGCCTTACAGCGAAAATCGTACACTAGAAATAACGTACCTAAGCTGCGTTTATAAGCACTTACGTTCGTCGGATTGGCATGACCCGGATTCGAACTGTCAACCCAATTCGTCCTCAGTTCACTGGCGTGCCGCCTTTATCGTTATGGCCATGGAGGAATGGCCATAACAATAAAGGCTGTGTGTCATTGCACTAAGGACGACTTGGGTTGCCAGTTCGAATCCCGGTCATACCACTCCGACGAAGCATAAGTGCATAAAGGTGACTTACTGTACTACGTTATTTCTAGTGTATGATTTTCGCTGTTTGGCTGTTCTCCTGTTTCTTTTAGGACCAAAAAAATGCGTACCTTGGTTTACGGGAGTATAACACTCAAAAGCAACATGCGGGAGGGGGGGGGGGAGGAAGGGACGGATTTTGTTTTTATTTTTTATACCAGAATTTGGCCTGTCCAGGTGAGGTTTTTGGGGGTAGGTCATAGTTTAACGAGGCCGTAGTTATTTTTAGCCTTTGGTAAAGTCCACTATCGACTTGGGTAGGGAGCAAAGAGAGTAGAAGTGCTGTCTGCCAGTCTGCATGTTACAAATTGTTGGTAGATCTCGTGGGCCCTGCTTGTCTCGAAATGTAAACGAAGTCATAAAAAAAAATTCACGCCAACGATTTTTGGAGACGCGGGCGCTCCTGTAAAACAAGGTATATATTTTTTTTTGCCCTTATATAATTTCCAACTATTTGTTTGCACTTATTTAACGTCATGACTTATGTGGAAAAAATCATGGGGTCGTTTGGAAAAAAATGAGTTTAGAAGGATTATCATGAATGTAAAAAAAAAAAACATTAACGACATGTTTTAGGGAAATATAGGGAAACGTGCTTAGTAGAAACCCTGCTTATGTTGTGGAGATTCCTGGGTATTAACTGGTCCCTTACGCCATGCCACAGTTAAGGTACTAGCATGACGATTATTTAATGGCCCCTACCAACGGGTTAGACATCTGAATGACGCAAAGCTGGTGAAAAATAAGGCAATAAGTCCTGATTCAGTTCCTGTGATGTTTTAAGTATTTATTAAGAGCGTTAATCTGCCCGGGCTCGCCTGACTAAGGGTGGGTTTATGCAACGACTCGCCTTCGCATTCTCGCAGCTAGAAGCCAGAAATCATCTGAAATTCCAACATGGCGTTGGTTTTAGCTATATCAACTCGCAATGAAAACACTGAATAATGCGAGTTCAGAAGCGACTGTGAAAATTTCGTCAGGAGGAATTCTTTATCTTATTGTCACGGATTTTAAGACTTAAATTATTTACTCAAACGACGTCGGATTTACGTAATCCAGACGGCATCGTTACCATGGCAACGACAACTTTGCTATTGCGATTAAATTCTAGCTGCGACAATTCCAAGGCGAGTCGTTGCGTAAACCCGCCCTTACATGGGTGACTCTAACCTATACTTAGGGCCCTAAATGGAATGCCATGGATGCAAGGCTTACTTGGGGTTTATAGAAATTGTGACTGTATTCGGAGTATTAATTGGTTTGTATGCAGTTCTAGCGGCTACGGGGTTGCAGTGAAGCACTGCCAACAGAACTGGTGTAGGTTGAATGTAAGTTTGGGTTGTGGGGCTAAATAGGGAAGTAATTGTCCGGTGATATGGGCTGTTTGGAGGATCGTGGCAGAATAATTCTTTATTTTTAGTAAAATTCATTGTTAGGAAAACAGGGCTGAAGACCAAGCGACCTCGAGCCATTAGAATTGGTAACATACATGAATTACAGACAATTTGTATATCATATATTGTTACAATATTAGATCGACGATCATCATCACTATTAATAGAGTGAATCCATGCAACGTTCAGGTTTCAGGTCGGGCAGATCAACTACCCATCAACTTTTGCTCGCTTTGGACAAGTGGTCAGAGTCCATGGACATTGGTGTTGGGACAGACGTCATTTTTTACGACTTTAAAAAGGCTTTTGAATCTGTGGTGCACACAAAGCTAATCTCCAAACTTTCGGCTATTGGGTTTAGAGATTATATTCTAAACTGGATTTCTGCTTTCCTCGTTAATCGCACCCAACAAGTTAAACTTGGGGGAGTTAGTTCCGCCAAATGCAATGTTATTAGTGGAGTACCACAGGGTTCGGTTTTGGGCCCATTGTTGTTCGTCCTGTTTGTGAATGATCTTACTCCAAATTCTTCATCGGTATCCCAAGAGAAGTTTGCGGACGATTTAAAACAACATACACCAATCCTTTCTCCTATTGATAATCTGAACCTTCAGGATGCCGTAACATATGTCTCAAATTGGGCAACTGACTGGCAACTTCCATTATCCGTCGACAAATGTCATCGATTCACTGTGGGCACAAATGGGCCTCAATTTGACTATTATCTGTATGACAAGAAGTTGAATTCTGTTGAACTTGTCAAAGATTTAGGAATCTGGTTCCATTCCTCATTAAAGCCTTCTATCCACTGTGATAAAATTAGTGCCCAAGCCCACCGTCGTGCAGCGATTGTGCGTCGCTGCTTCTCCTCTGGAGATCACTCGATTATGGCCTGGGCATTCAAGGTCTACGTGCGACCACTTGTTGAATACGCAAGCCAGGTATGGTCACCAAACCAGCTTTCGGATATTGACCGAGTGGAATCAGTTCAGCGCCGCTACACTAAGTTTATCCCAGGACTACATAATAAACCATATTGTGAACGGCTTCGGATGTTGGGTCTGGAAACTCTTGAGTTGCGCCGTTTAAGGGCTGATCTTGCCCTGGTGTACCTCATTTTGAATGATGTGCCAGCGGCTTGTTTTCCTTTTTTTGAATTGGTTGGAAACACAAAAACCCGTGGCCACTCTCTTAAACTGAAGCTACCACCTTTCCGTCTTGATTGTAGGAAGTTTTTTTTCTCGGTCCGGGTTGCACCTGTTTGGAATGCACTGACGGAAGACATTGTCTCGGCTAGCTCAGTACAGACTTTCAAGCGTAAACTTAATGATTTTAATCTGCAACCCTTTTTATCCCGTCCATTTTAATTGTTTTTTTGTTTTTTTTATCTGCCCTTGTTATTCTTTTAATGTGTCAATGATCAGTTGTTCCACAACTTTGTTTAAAATGTGGTTGGGTATCAGTGGCAATGAATGTTGCCCTTCCCATCCACCCTGGTTCCTAGAGATGAACAGGAAACTATTATTATTATTAACGTGAACGCGTGAGGGATGACGGGACGACAAGCCCCTGTGCTTTAAACCACGCGTAACAGGGGAAAGATTGAGTAGCAACCGTTTCAAAAAAGCACTTCAACATTCCCATTCATAATTTTCTATGGTTTCCTTAAGGCTCGTTTATCTACCCAATTTTCGAATTTAATAATTTTTTTAATTATTATTATTTTTTAATATTTTGATTTTGCTTTTGTGATAGTTATGGAAACATCAACGTTTTCTTCCACCTTTACATTATACTTGCAAACGGAACACAAAACGTTTTGAAACGGGAAAAATAGTTATAACGTCAGTGGATAAACAAGACTTTGCCAACGTGGATAAATGATTAAATTTTTGGATATCCGGTCTCAATATTTCTGTTGTGGATACCACAGGTAACTTAGGCGACGACAAAAAATTACTAATGAAACACTACGTCGGCGTGACGCTTCAATATTATTTTTTTTTTCCCACTTCGTTTTATCAAAAGCTTAAAAACTGTCATTGTTTCACATTTTCGTGTAACACAAACCACGCAAGAAGACACTAACTTAAATAAACAGCCACATAGCACTGCTAAAAATGTCCTAAAATTATGGAACAAAGACTAATGTTTCCAATTCTGTCAAATGTAGAATTGTAGGTTTAGTTCTAAATCAAAAGTTGATCTGAATAAGGAGATTTGGCTTTGTACACTGAGATGTCACATGTCCTATGTCATTACACCTGAAACACGTATTTGCATCTCTAACCATTAGCCTGTACCAGGAGCGACATAAAAGAGATCCTGTAGGGCTCGACGGAGTGTTCGAGATAATATTACCGCATGGTCCATAATTATCTCGTTCTCGGTCGTGACCCCATGCGGCCAAATGTAGAACTACTAGTCTTTCTGGGTTAACCCACGTTAAAACATTGCTGGATTACGTTTTAACCCAATAGATGGTTGTGAAAAAACAGCACTTGTGCTACCATTAATCCAGGCATACGGCACATCCTCGTGCACGAGTGTTATACGAGCGTAAAGCGATGCACAATGGCTTTTTCAATTACTAAAGCCAACTGGTTTAGAAATCACATGTTTTGCCTCCTGATGCAACGCCAGTTCTCGAGCGTGCCAGAAAGTTATTCATTACAAACAGAAACTAAGATTGTCGTAATTTTTAATGCTGTGTTAAAGTTGCACTCAGCTTTGTAACTCTTCACTGCTTCATTTTATCGAGATTGATTCTTTGCACCTCATCAGCCGCATTGATATGAGTAGATCACTGTAGCTTTTCGACTGCCGAGGTTGGTGCTAATGACCTTGCTGTAGGTGTGCCATTACGTTTCAATTCTGCCCCCCGCCACCTCAACTGCATTCATTTTATGTGGCTCTTCAGCCGCATGCTTTGTTGCTTCTTTCATTCCATTTCTTCTATACATTGTACTTTATTAATTTAGGCCAAACTAGTTTCAGGTTAGGTGCAAATCCAATGTGTTGATGTGTCCTTCATTCACATCCTCCCTTCTTACGTCAAAAGTAGTACAATGCTACCTTCGACATTGTAGCCATTCAAACCACCTACATAACTGAACGTTAGTACAGCAGGCATGCAGAGCAGCAGGCACTGTGTTGTTTATGATTGCAAGACCCTAACAAATTTTGAGACCGAAAATATAACCCATTATAACCCATATAACCCAAATATAACCCATATAACCCGTTTACAAGATATCAACCAAGAGATTAACCAATAATTACAAATGATCAGCCAACAGCAGTGAGTTAGTTGAGCAAGAGACCAAGCTTATGAGAACACCTTTCAGAAATAAACAGTGTTGCGAGTTTAACTCCAAAATTATGCCAACTTTGAAATTATGCCACCCCAGCAGGTTACGCTAATGACATCGTTTGTGAAATCTGCCAATCCCAAGGTCCACATGACGACAAATTGCAATGACCTATTGTCACTTCAAAATTAATATTCATTGTTTGTTGAGATGATGTTATTTGATCAATTGTTGTAACGACATATAGCTATGGATTGTCTGTATGTAATGTTTGACGCCAGTTGTAATGCCTCGAGCTCGCATGGTCTTCTGCCTGGTGCTCCCAACAATTAGGTATTAACCTAGAATTAATTCCACCTGGAACCCTCCAACGTCCCGTATCCAAAGGTAATTTTGGCAATTTTAATTAGAAACATTCCCTTTTTTGTCCTAATTCCCCTAACTCACCCGACTTACTCACTGTTTCGTTTTGCGGGGGGTTGACCCTCCTGAATGTTATTGGTGTCGACGGCCACTTACGGTCCGGCACTTACTTGTTGATTGTCGCCATCTTGATGGTGTTCGTCGTCGTTTCCATCTTCCGCATGACATTGCGCGTCAGTTGGGCGATAAGTCTGTCCTCGTGTCCGGTGTTTTTCAATTTTTGCAGGAGGTACAGATGTATGACATGATTTAGATTAGGGGTTTGAATAACATCTCTGTAATGTGTGGTGCAGTGGCAACCCGGACCACTGCACTGTGACTGAGGTTGGCGCTAATGACCAAGTTGTCGACGCGCCATTAAGCCTCAATCCCCCCCCCTAACTTTAATTGAACCCTGACCAACCCTGTAGTCAGTATTCCACTGCTACCCCGAGAAATCAATACTAACTATTGCACGGTACACCCCTAACTAAATAACGTAGTCAGCCGTGGCCTGCTGTGATAAAACATTCACGGAACCATTTTTGTGTAAACAAACTACCATGGCTTCAAAACCAAATCGTTATTTTAATAGTATTATTTGACAACAACGATGCGTGAATTCTACCATTAGAACAAATTTGACCGTTCCTGACGCAGAATGTGACCTGAGCAGTCCCCGAATTTAAAACTAACACAGTACATTGTGCACACATCTATGAAGAGTCAGTGAACGATTATTTCTAACGCGGTAATATTGTTAAAAAGTTCAGTTATTTTACTGTTCAGTGTACAATGAAATTTGACGGTTGCGGAGATTTTTTATTTTACTATTATTATTTCTCTGTAATGTCAGCAAAGAACTCTCTGAGGGCAGTACTTAGGAAAGTTCGTTTCCTCACGGGTGACCCAGTTTAACGACATGGACTGTAATTTTATGGAACGAAGAACTGTGGCAACAAATTACCAGTTCTTACCACTGGTCATTTAGGTTGTTATTTATTTTCAGTTAATGAGTTAAACATTTAAAGCAACCTAGGTATAACCTCTCGTATCAACGCACTCAGACGCATGTTATTAATTGATTAATTGGTGGATTGGTGAGCAGTGAAGTCTGACCGCTACAATTCCCCATCAGTTCTCCAAGGCTATTAAAAAAGGTGTCAATATCCACGGCGATAAGACTATACATCTGGAAGGAAAATCGGAGAAAAATCTAAGAAACTGTTGCAAAATCGGTTTTACTTCCATTGATTTAGGCATAGGAAGCTTTAGCCTGTAACTGCCTCTGCATGGATCTCCACCATCACGATCCTTTAATGGCGTGAACGGGTAATTAAAATGCATAGTTAAAAGTCACCTTTTGTTCGAGCGTGTACTTTTGATCGCCCTGGGCTGTGCTTAAGCCGCTGCCGGCATCGTTATCTTTGGTTCGGGTGGGGGAAAAGGGGCTGGGCCATTGTCACTGTTAGAGTAGTTGAAGAGTTTGGAAAGTCTCCACGGAGAGATAGGGGAGGCTCCTCCCGCCTAAGACAAAATCACAATGGCAGTTTAGGGGGGGGCCCCTTCTTTAATGGGACTAGGAAGTGAAGCCCCACCCCTCCTACCCCGGCCCCGCCGCCCCCTTCCCCAGCTCTTTGATGACAGCCCCTCCCCTCATCTTTGAAATGGGATCATGATGGGACTCTGTCAGGACCTGGCTGCGCCGTAATCTGTTAACGGGTCCCAGATTACAACGCGCTTTACGCCTAATATCTCTCCAAAGAATCTCAATTATGTATTACGTGCCAAGAGTAAAACCAGCAAGGCAGTGTACACGGCTGGATGGGCTGAATGACGTGCCAACGACTGGGTCAATTTTTATCAGCGACAGCTTTGAAGGCTTTCAACTTTAACTGAAGCATGATACGAGCCGTTGCTAGGTTTGTGCTGGCTATGGCCATGCTAGGCCTACGTGTACGGCGAGCAGCTGGAGATAGCAAAAGCTGTGAAGTATCAAGTTTTACTTCATTTGTAAAGTGCTACGCCCGCCGAAGAACTGTAAGATTAGAACTGTGTAGTTTAAAATGTAAGATTAGATAGAGCACCAAGCTTTTAGAGGTGGGAGGCCCAGGAAATTTCCGGGTTGGTTTGGGGGTGTTTTGGTGCGAACACAATTCGTGGAATCACAAAGTGTAAGATCGTCCTAACACGAATGTGGTTGGTAGGAGAGGGGATTGTGGTGATACTGTTTGTTGTAATAATAATTATTATAAACTAGACGAAGCCCCTGCTATGCACGGGGCCGGTCATGAATTAAGTTTATAAACACACTTTTCCGGACACTTTTCCCGACATTTTCGTACATCTCATGGTGAGTCGTATGTTCGTTGATCGACCACCACTCCCTCCCGGGGGGGGGGGGGGGGAATTGAGGCTTAATGGCGCGTCGACAACTTGGTCATTAGCGCCAACCTCAGTCACAGTGCAGTGGTCCGGGTTGCCACTGCACCACACATTACAGAGATGTTATTCAAACCCCTAATCTAAATCTTGTCATACATCTGTACCTCCTGCAAAAATTGAAAAACACCGGACAGGAGGACAGACTTATCGCCCAACTGACGCGCAACTGACTCCCTCCCGGCTGCACTTGCCATGTTGGTAGAATGGAAGAGTCCACTTGCAACGCGGACGGAGGGGGAAGTGGTTGTTCGGCCATTTTTTTCTTAACTGCTTAGCCGGATCCAGCATTATCTATATATATAATAGGCTTGGGTGGCACTGAGCAAATTCATCGTATTTGTGTGTGTGTGTTACTGAAGTTCAAGTGAGAAAGGGGAAAGGGGGGGGAGATGAGGCTTAATGGCGCGTCGACAGCTTGGTCATTAGCGCCAAAGGGGAAAGGGGTGACCAGGGAGGTGCTCAATCTGACCATGCAGTGGGAGAATGTGGGGGAGGGAGGAGGATGCGGGGGGGGGGGGGGGTAGAGAGAGGGGAGGGTGTCGGTGCCATTCCGACCGTAATTAGGTATTCGGGAACCGGCTAGACCGGCGTATGTTATGCCGGGGAACAGCTAGTTATAAAGATTTTCCTTCGTCAAACTTGAAATCAAGTTAAAATGTATATTTTATTTATTTTTATTATTTTTTTTTCAGCTTGAGCTATAGCTCAATTTAAACCTTCAGTTTAAATTTAAACCTTTTGAAGCCGAAAATGTCACAGTTCGCCAAATTGGGGATTCGAAGCGCGAAATATTCAGTTATGGCATAGATGTTGTTTAGAATCTAGGCCAAACTATACAACCTAGCTGGATATGGAGCCTAAAATTATTTCTTTCCCCAGCAGCACTCACTTCATACGCGTGTTCATGCTTAAGTAGAAGTAGTTCAAATAGTCGCCAATTCTGTTCGTTTGAATTACATTCGTTATGATTACAGTTACAGTATTAATGTGATTACCGTTAATTAATGTTTTGGTGCCCATTAGAATGTAGACTTCATGATTAGTATCTAGTGTTTTAACTGAACGGTAATCCATTCCCATTGAACTCCAATGGGCGTTTAATTTAGCTTGTAAACATGTGCAGCAAACTTCAGAAATAGTTAAGACTTAACAGATAAATTACCAATGCATTTATTATTAGTTTTACTGTTTTTTTTTTCATTTTTTATCTTTGTAAATGATGAAGGAGAAGGTATAGAAAACAAGCGGTTACAGCTACTGCCTAGTCGCACCGGTCTTCTGTACAGTTCCTCCACTACAATGTTGAGGCGTACACCTCTATCATGCACTACAACAGCTATCTCTATTATACTAATCAATTGTTGGTTAAAAATGTGTTAGCTTTTAGGCCTATTTTACATTTTAGGCATAATTGTCAGCTTTTAGGCCTAATTTTAATCTGGAGTTTTAATTTCGTAAACTAGCAGCTAACGGCGATATGGATTCTATATAGTAAGCCTATTCAAATTGCAACACGGTGCGCCTACAAGCACACAGTTACAGTGTTACAACGTAACGCACAACATAGCGTATATAGATCAGTGGTAGTATGGAAGTGACGAGAGAGACGCTGTTGATGAAGCCAACAGTGACTCGTAGCAACTTGACGTTGCCATGGTAACATGCTTTTAGGCCTAATTTTCATTTTTAGGCCTATTTTTAAAAATGCAGTTTTTATTTCGTAAGTAGCAGATAGGCCTAATGGAGAATTTGGTTCGACGGTCAGCCTATTCATTCTTGCAACAATGCGACGAGACTATTTTAAACGAAGCTAAAATCCATTTGTTTTTATTGAGTGTTAAACCTTATAGGATATTAATTCGACGGTCGAATGTTATGATTTAATTTAGTTACGTCGAAGAATTCTGTTAGCTATAAGGAAGTAACGATGTTTTAATTTGCCATGATATTTACCTAACTTCTCACATTGAATCTAACGTTGTAAACAATGGTCGTCAATATCTGGTACCGTTGCGAAGTTGAAAAAAGCGACGGACGGACGGACAAAGTCGTTGCAATAGTCTTCTCAGCCGATACGGCTGTACAGAAGACTAAAATGTATTTATTTTGGTACTAGGCTGGAATTGCCATACTTGAGGACAGATAAAAAAATGTTAGGAAAATACAATATGAATTTCACTTATAAACTGCTGGTTAATAAAGCAAATGAAATGTATATTAGAGAAAACAAGCCTGCATACATGCACCAAAATGAGGATAAATTAATTGTTCGTGGAAAACAATGTAATTACGTGTTGTATAATGAAAGTATTTAAGTTTTATAAACACTCATAGGGCGTTAAGTAATGAGTACTGAACAACTATAGTTTGTTCCACATTATGTTTTCAGAAAACTGACTGGATGACGACTCGTTTCCTTGCACTAAAAGTGCAAAAACATGTGGATATCACATTTGTAGACTCAACAAAGTTACTATTAAAGTTTACGAATGGGATGTTTACAGATTTTTTGCACTCGTAGAGGAAAAAACGTGGCGTCATATAGTCAGTTTTCTGAAAGCATAATGTGGAAGAGACTATAGTGATATACTTAGCTTTAACTATAGATGCAAATTGTTATTTTAAATTACATGATTAATAAACAGTTACTAAATGAATTAGGAGGTTTACTGTCAAAATATACCAGGACAAGAAAATACTAAAAATTAAAAATAAAAATAAATGCTATATGCAGCATGACAAGAAAGTCTTCAGACATGGAACTGAAACGTACGGTTTTGCTTCGGAGTATATTATTAAGAGGTTACAAAATTTGCAAAATAAAAATGTTAAAACAACATGCTGGTAAGAACCGAAAATTTTAACCAGAATAATAATTTTAACCAGTCATTTTTAGCAATTAAAAATAACTAAGCTATGAGATCTAACAGATCACAGTTACTATACAAATACACGTACAAATTATTATAATTATGATAAACAAAATAGGCCAAGAACAAAATCTCAAAGATTTGATCTGCCAAAGTGTCGAATAAATATGATAAACAATGCTATATCCCCATGATTTTTAATAGATTAATCAAGGATTTGATAAAATATGGCAACATTGAAAAATTAAATTGAAGATAACAATTTTTTTTTAGTAATTGAAGTATAACTCAAATAAAAAAAAAATTAATAAATGGAGAAATTCATGAGGGTAATAATCTAATAAGTATTAATTATTTATTTTGTGTTGTTGTATTGTTTTCCTTTG
>JAHWFP010049604.1:0-41678 GCA_023313725.1 Lithobius niger | reverse complement strand
AAACTGCAAATTAACATTAACTAAGAAAATATGACTAGCATTTCATTTGCAAACATGATGGTCACTGCTTCACGGAGAGTGCCCAGACTGTAAGCCAAAAAATAAGAAAAGAGCAACAAGATATAGAAGAGCAAAAAAAAAAAAAAAGAAACCAATGTTGGTCCTAAATTCGTCCTATATTTTTGGGATAACTGTTTTCTTAAAAATTCATTTGCCAGCCTGTGTTTAAGGTTAGGTTTAACTGAACCAAAGTCAAAACAGCTAAAGAACAAAGATAAAGTTTCATGTAATGTTTCAGATACCACAATGTCAGTGAAGTTTACTGCTGTCCTCAGTTATTGCCTATTCCTTCGCATCACCATCCTCATACATACACTTATACAGCTCGGAATTAACGAAAATCATAAACACATACAGCCATACAGACCTCATAATAATATCAAGCAATTCGTCTCCTTATAGTTCGCCACCCTATTTATGATACATGACGATTAGTATGTCGATTTTCCGTAAGCGAAGTAACAGATACCAATCATCATCTTACCTACCAGGTTTGAAACATTTTGTTTTAGCGGTTGCAATGGTTGAGGACAGCAGTAAAGTTTCAGGTGGACTTAACACTTTAGGAACATTGTGGTACCTGAGACCTTATAAAAAGCTTATTTTGTGTTCGTTTTCTGTTTTGACTTTGGTTCAGTTTGACTTTACATTAAATATCACACGAGTTTGTTTTGTTTGCTAATTCGTGATACTTTGGCACGCCAAGTTGGTCTTTTGTTCTGTACTCCTTGCAAACGCACTGGATTTCGCTCGCTTTGTTTGCTCATTCGTGTTTGCACGAACAAAGCTCCTTCTGTTTGATGTTTGGTTTGTCTACAGCAAGCTTTCAGTGCCTTTGGACTTTATTTGTATTATTACAGGACCAAAAGCTAAATGGGAAACGGACATTTTAATTTTAACATGGACATCAACCCACTAAATAAACAAATTTGTGATAATTAGCTGGACCCGTGCATGTTGCACGATGATTGAATTTCCAGGAGTTAGCTTCTCCCGGTGTTTTGTAGTGTTGGGAAAGTAACTGGTGTTGTCAATTTCGTGCCCCTCCCCCAACCAGCACGCCTCTGTCCCCTTCCGTGCCCCCGAATACCCCCCCCCCCCCCCCCAGACACACACACCACTGCACCCCCACCCAGACTCCCTCAGTCTAATAATTATAATGCTCCTCTTCACGTTTCTTCAAAGTGCGGATGAATTATTGGCTCACCAGCATTGTTAGCATTTGTGTAATGTATTGCCCCTCTCACCGTTGTGGGGTAGATGATCCAGTTTGGGTCCGCGCCCCTAAAAATAAAACAGACAACAACTTCTTCAGCCAAAGTCTTGAGGCTGGCGTTTGCCGCGTTTCATTGTTTACATTAAAACAATGCAAAACAATAAAAGCTGATCGTTGAGGGCCCCGTAACTCCGGAATGGCACGACCAATGGGCACATGAGTGGACGTGTCTCCGTAAAATGAACTAAAACTCAGCTTTCTAGAATAAATGGTTTAGTCTGCAGAGTGAACTGTATAAACGTGTCCAAAGAAGAAATTCCTGCTATAAATGAAAATTACGATTCCGGCTCAAGTCCAGACCTTCCACGTGACAATTCGGATATTAATAACAGTTGCTGACCAAGTCCAACAAATCTTATATCATTTGAATGGAAAATATTGAAAGACGGCAGAGATATTAAGCATCGAAATTTCGACTTTAACATGGGAGACCAACGACAAACCTAGCAGTAAAGGTTTATTAATAACACTAAAGCATGCTTTAATGGTATACTCTTGAATGATAAAACAAGCAAGGGTTACAACAACATTTTCTCACTTACGCACCACTTCAGGGTCACTTGCTTGCACTGTCCATTTTAGCAAAAGGCATTTCCTGTCTGCAAAACTTTAGAATTCCCAACTGTGCAGAGCTGTGTAGGTTTCCTTTATACCCCATCAAAATTACCATGGGAGCCGCGGCTAGGCTAGCTAGTTAGCCAGTAAGCACAAAACTAACGATATTGATGGCCCTTTGTCGCCATAAAGGGCACGTTCCCATACTGTATTGCTAATGATTTCTTCGTTACTGTGTGCTACGTACCCGATTCCTACGATTTACAAATATTTCTTCCTCATGCGGAATTTTCTCGAGTAGTCTGAAATCAGCCAAACTCTGGTTTCAGTTAAAAGACATATTCAGCTAGATGTTGTTAACTTCAGGGAGCCGAAGCTGAACTGGGTTATCTGTCCCACTTTAGATGACGAGAAGGACAATTTAGCTGGAGAAATCTAAGCGGAAAACCTAAGAACGTTGACATGCCAGAATCAAGATGAGCACGAGACAGCACAGAGCCCTTCTCAATCATTACGAAAATGTCAGGGGGTGGCCACATGCAAACACAGAACCAGGATTTTAATATCGCCTGAAGTGAAACATCGTTTTATCATAGCCAATCTTCGTCTTGCAGTTTTAACAATATGGTCACAGTGATACCCACTCTTTAGGTTACAAGTAACTCAAACACATACATCCTTGAATTTAGTAACATCCAGCACTTTGCAGTGTAACAAATAGTCCATCTCCATGTTTATGCATCCGATATAACAAGCCTTACATTTTGAACTTGATAAAAATAATTTCCATTCTTTAGACAAGGGCTCATCTGCAAATTTAGGAGTTCTAACTGGTAAATTTGTCAGGTTTAAATGATTGGAGTGAAGTAAGGCAGAAGGCCGAGTGGAGCTCAGTTTAAGAATACACTCGAATGCAATATTTGTAATCGCATCACGTAATAACCACTCCTTCAATTTAACCAGATTTCGCACATTGATATCGGTACATCCAGAGATAGTTTGTAAAAAAAAAATGTAATCGGACATGTCGTTGAGGAATAATCAAAGTGACAAAATGGTGAGGCTACTGACACTTTGTCAATGGGTTAACGAGATCGCCAATGGATGAATGCGATTGCCAAAAGTTTCCCTTTTTTTCGCTAAAATTCACCGTGCCGTTACCACTTCACCAATGTTGTTAGTGCTAATGCACAACACTACATGAGATATACATGGGCAAGACTTCAGGATATCTGGAAAGAAAGCAGTAATTTGCTCTTTAGTGGAACCGGGGAAGCACCAAGATTTCGAGTCAACACCATCGCTTTTTTGTAATTTTAGATGCCTCGCATTCGAGTGTATTTATCAGGGATATCTACAGTACTGGCCGGATCTTGGATGAAAAATAGCATACGCGACTTGCGTTGGCAATATGGCCGACGAAAACGCCACTTTTGCCATGATTCGTTATGTTGCCTCGTTCTGTCAACCGAGGGCGACACCGTTCGTACAAAAATGCAACGTTCCTTCCCTTGAAACACTTTCTGGAAACACGAACATGTCGATTTTTTTTTTCCAAGCGCAGAGAAATAGCTGAACTGTGGCTGAGGGATAACTTACAAACTATTTAAAAATACTTTAATACATAATAAAAATCTGTCACGCAAATTTACTTAAAATTAAAATTATGTTTTGAAAACTATCACTAGATGCCAATAGATGTCGCGACTCCCTGTACAAAAATTGACCGATGCGATTTGTCAATTGCCGAACAGACCTCAAGAAATGGGACAGTCGTGGCGGCCATTTTGTCTACCCCTTCTAATTCGTTGTAGGTCGGGCCAGTTAGTTTACTGTCATGGTATTCATGAACGGAAGTCCGCACGGACTTCGCCACGCTTTGCTCCAATAATATCACGATGGTTATAAACAGTGTTCATAATTATATCGTTAGGGTAACAAACTTTTGACAGTTATTGTTATAACAATGAAAATTAAGATACAACAGAATTAAAGCACACTGTGCAGCACGTTGATAATATAATACAGTTACTTCACAAATATAGTAACGCTAAACAGTAATGCAAAAAGATGCAGGAATGCATTAAATCCTGTGTTGCCATACTTACTGCATTATGTTTTTTTTTAATAGCCTTTTAATAAAGATTTAGTAACACGATGGACTTTGTTGCCCTTGTGCAGCAGCAAAAACAAATAAATAGTATAAAATGAATAAAATATAAAATCAGTATAAATCGAAAGTGCTGAGCCAGGATAACCTTTATTGTGACAAGAGTTATTTGAGTCAAAGTAATGAACTGCTGATATTGTAGTTCCATGAATGCAGAACAAAGGTTCTAACAAATCCACTACATGCAATGCTGAGTTCAAGAAGTACCTACTGAATTTGCAACAGTTACAAAACACAATCACCATAAGAATTCCATAGTAATATATTAACTGTCATTTTAATGTTTCGACAGCTAAGTTGAAGAAACCGAATAAAGACGCCATGGTGACATATTTCCTAACACTTATTTTATTCTAGTTAATTAACTAATAATCTTGACATGCCTTCTTTTCCTTTCTATAAACGAAATCTTTTAATTTGTTGTGGTATTTCTTTTAATGTCGTGGTAAATGTTTAAATTATATAGTCGTGATATTTCAATTGCTATTTTATTGACACCCATTAGAAAACTAAATTTTAAGCCTCTTTTTTCCCATCTCGGCTGAATTATCTCTAAGGTAAATACATCATTTGATCACTTGATCTTTCATTATGATTTATTGCTGCTTTAAATGTATATTTATAAACATTACGTGTGTTTTGCTGGATTCATCATTAGCAGATTTAAAAATGTACATACTTCAGGAAACAGTCTTCTATCTCAAGGGAATCTAAAAATAGTTTTTGTCCACCGAGCTCGTTTTTTTTAGCCTGCTTCATAATTATTGTACCTTCAGTGAATGGGGGAAAATGTATTCTGGAAACTGTGGTGATATATTGAGTAGAGGTATCACTGCATAAATATAGATCTTCCTGCAATTCCATAAAGTATAAGTGTTTTTCCACTCTATTAGGACTACTTGAGATGGTACTGACGTAACGCATATCTTGTAACAGCCTGGTGGTAAGGTATAGAAATAGAAATCGAAAGAGTCGTTGCAGGGGGGGGGCATCCACTCACCCAAATACCCAAGCGGCAGATGTTAAGTAGAAGAGGTACCACCATTATTTCAGTTGTATTTTTCCGCAGAGGAAGGAAATCGGAGTACCCAGAGGAAACCTTCGTGCAACGGCAGGAAACAACCGGAGAAAAACCCGTACATATACATTTCCCTTCCCCAGGATCGAACCCGGGTCTGTAAGAAGCCAAAGATGTACATCTGGGACCAATAGCCTAGCTTATCTGACGCCCCATAGTGCTCGCAGCTACCCATGCACACGATATATGTAGGTATTAATTTTCAGGGGTAAATGTTTACATGGGTCTGTTTTATCTAGATAAAGTATTGTCACTTTCTTACCAAACTGGTTTACCATCTTTATTTGAGAACGATGCAGAATATCGTAATGAATTGCTGCTGCTTGTCATCTTTGGAAAAAAATGGATTACGCATATCCTAAAAATACTGAATGAAAATTTGACAAGTGGAAAATGCGATTAAATAATGGGAAAGAAAGTGTTGCATCCAAAGTATGAAGATGGTTTGTAACTAAAATTCACATTCGCTATAAAACACTACCACCAATATTTTGACCTTCAGGTTAATTGTACTTTTGTGTAGTGTCATTATCTAAAACAAAACCCACAAGGGTGTAAGAACCCGCCAAGTTTCAGTCAATCAAAGTAGTGATTAGTATTAAAAAACGCTTAAGCGTATAAAATACGGATGTAAGCCTTAAAAAACGTAAAGCCCTAAAGGAACAGATATTAGAAAAAAACATGTAAGCCGTCAGCGTCGCACTAATACGTGTAAAAGAATCTCCAGCGACCCAAAAAACAAGCTGGAGCTTCTTTTACACGTATTAGTGCGACACTGATGGCTTAATGTCTTTTTCTAATATCTGTTCCTTTAGGGCTTTAAGTTTTTTAAGGCTTACATTCGTATTTTATACGCTTAAGCGTTTTTTAATACTAATATCCCTTTTTTTTTTCTTGTTTTAGCAAGAATAACACAGAAAAGAACACTGTAATCACCTTAAAATAACTGTTATAAGAGAGTCTTTTCCATGGCTGATTCGTTTTACTGCTTAGAGTGTCTTTTGCACCCAATTTCATGTTTTTAGCTTGATCTATAAGAATTTGTTGCCCAAACCCCCGGGAGGCATCACGAGGAGGTTCTGGGGCGGGAGGGGGGGGGGGGCACTGATGGCACTTTGGGTATTTCATTGGGATCCGTGGCTGGTTCGATTTTTACTGTTAAGAAAAACTTGTGTACCAAATTTATATTTTCTGCAAAAATTTGTTACTACACTTAATGATTTCTGCCCAGTGCTCTACAATAATAATTGCTCTGCCGATGCGAATACTGCAGTAACATCAAAATCGTGTTCAAAAGGCCCTGATCGGTGTTAATACCTACATTTTGAGCTGTACAAATTGAAAATTGGTTCATTGGTTCGATCTCTAGGTGAGAGCAAAAGTTCTAACCCATTTGGCTTTCCGTGTCAAGAATAACGTAGTTACATTAAAATAGCATTCGAAAGGCCCTAGGCCTTGTCCATACCTACGTTTTAAGCTATAGAACTTGAAAATCGGTTCTGTGGTTCGATCTCCAGGCGAAGACAAAGAGTCCCAACAGCAACATTAATGATTTCTGCCCATTGCTCTGCAATAATAATTGCTCGGCCGACGAGTATACTGCAGTCACATCAAAATCGGGTCGGTGTTAATACCTACATTTTAAGCTATACAAATTGAAAATCGGTTCATTGGTTCGATCTCTAGGTGAGAGCAAATGTTTTAGCCCATTTGGCTTTCCGTGTCAAGAATATTGTAGTTACGTTAAAATAGCCTGCGAAAGGCCCTAGGCCTTGTCCATACCTACGTTTTAAGCTATAGAACTTAAAAATCGGTTCAGTGGTTCGGTCTCCAGGTGAGGGAAAAGAGTCCCAACAACAACAACAACAACAACAACAACAACAACAAGAAATGGCCATGCTGTGGACGCAGAACGGTTTGATTGTTGTCATTAAAATTTATAATGTGGTGAAATAGTTACGACACGACCCCAAATACCGAATTTCGTTGGTCTATGTCAATTCTGGGCGAGACTATAGGAGTTCAAAGTTTGACGTTTAACATGGAAGTTCATGCTGAGGCTTACATAAGGACCGATACCGCGCTCCTTGATATCAGAGCCAAAGAGGCGACCACCAAGTTACTACATTAGTTGCCAAGCTAATCCCATCGAGTATTAGAATTTTAGAAATCACTTCTTTTGTAGTTTTTATTTTTTTTTATTTTGTGGGGCCTTACTTTTGCCACTGCCCTTTCATCTACTATCTGGTCAAATTTGGCCGAAAAATACTGAATACGAACGGAGATATTAATTTTTTTTTTTTTAGTTTTGCTGGAGTGAGGACTTCAGTCATAAATTAAAGCGTTTGCCGATTTCCATTCAACCATCAACAATAAGTAGAGCGGACTGCGAAGCCATACGCCCTACTACAAGCAAGCAGCGCGTGCATTTTATCAACAATGTTGTGTTGCCGATTATTTCTGGCAGTTCGTTTGCATTGTTACTCGTTTTGGTTTTGTGCGCTGTGGTCTGCGGCCTTGCAGTGCTGGAAACACCGGTTCTCGTCAGATCACCGAAGTTAAGCAGCATTGGCCCCGATTGGTACTTGGGTGGGTGACCTCCTGAGAATCCATTCCGGGTGTTGCAGACATAGGGCCTTAGGGCTTCGTCGGGCAGATGACCGGGTGCGGTTAACGCTCGCTAAAATCCTTTGACCCTTTTTTTTTTTTTTTTGTGCGCTGTGGCTGAACGTCAGGGAAAGATTTGGAGTGGGTGAGGGGTCGAGGGAGTAATGTGTATATTGTGTCTATTGTGTCTATTGTGTATATTGTGTATATGAAGTATGGTGTATAGTGTAATTTTTTGGGGGCGTACGACTAGGGGTCAGGGCCTCAGAATAAAAATTATGGAAAGGAAAGGAGTAATGCCTATTTTCATCACCTGTGGCGTTTTCCCAACATCCCAACATACAGAAAAATAGCATTACAAACTATTGCAATCTTTTTAGTTAATGCCTTCCCAAACGTCAAACCTTAAAAGGCATTAGAAAACAAAAACGAGCTCGTTTGATGTTTAAGGTAAGGTTTAACTGATCCGAAGTCAAAACAGCAAAGTGACACAAATAAACTTGCCTGTAAAGTATCACAGACCGATTTGGAAGTCTGTATTTGTGTTCAGTAGCAATGCTTGTAGAAAGGCCATTGGACGTTATCCTGTATTTGTGGTATCTACCTTCTTTGTGATAAAGAGAAACGTGGTAAAGCTGCTTTAGGATATTCTGATCTCTTCAGCCTGAGACAGGATCGTTGTAGTTGTTCTGATACAACTACGAGCGTTTCCTTTTCAGTAGGCCTTCTTGTTGTTTCCCGAAGGGTCGCATGCATCTGATTAAAATTACATTACCACTGATCATAATCATACGAACACATATCCATCTTGCACTTACACCATTCTGTAATAATAAAAATAAAACAATTTGTTGCTGGAGCAACAGGTCTGGCAAGGATCCTGAAGAATCTCTGACTGCCAGACTAAAAACAGAAGGGCAAAAAGATACGGTGCAAGGCATAGAAATAAGAAATAAAAAAAGATTGAACACGAGCATGGCCAAAACGAGGTGGTGGAAGGGGAAAAGGGCAAAGGTCACGCCTGCCTTACCAACTAGGTTAGACCTGCCAGAGACACGAAGGTACCCATTAGCATCGCCAGACGAGGGAAAAGGAATGGGAAAGGAGGGCGGCCAATTGTCGCCACACAAAAAGTTTAATGTAGAAAGAAAAAGCACCAAAAAAGGACAAAATGTAAAGAAAAAAATTTTAAATAGATGAAAACTAATTCAACCAGAATAGGTCGGAAACTTGGCAGAGCACTGGGCCAAAGTGAAAACCAAACGGGAAACTGATGGGTGATCAGTAAGAACGTTTGAGAAACCTTGCCAAGGGCATGATGTTCAAAATACACTTAAAAGCAGCCACGGTAATTGCAGAGACAGCCTCCTCGGTCAGGGAGTTTCACGGCTCAATCACTCGCAGTGCAAAGAAGTTCCTTCGACACTGCGTGTGGGATTGCTGACTAAGAAGCTTAAATAAGTGGCCTCTAGTCCTATCTGTTGCTAAACGTTCGAAGAAGGGGACGTCAATCGGTAGGAGTCCCTTGACGATTTTAAAGACCAGGATGAGGCCCGCCTTGAGACGATGGAGCTCCAATGGTTCCAAACCAGCCCTACGGAGACGTTCACCTGGTTCAAGGTCTCTGAATCCCGAAAGCCCACGCATGAATGAGCACTGTAACGCCTCCAAGCAATCCACATCCTTTAGGAGATGTGGTGACCGGAGTGGACTAGCATACTCCAGAAGTGGGCGAACGAATATCTCAAATGACCTGACAAAGGTAACTGTATTTGCTGCTTTGAAGCAGCGTTTCACAATAGCAAGTCTTCAATATGCTGTCGACGCGACTTTCACACAGTGTAAGGACACTTCAAGTTTGGGTGTCAACCAAACACCAAGATCTGTGTGTGTTTGATGTACTTTTGCGTTTGTCGTATGTTTTCAGTTTATATTTTATTTGCATTTTCTTGATGCATATCTGCCTTTAATAAATCTGATGGTGTCCTTAACTTTCGACCCTTCACCAATCTCGCCAATATTTCATGCCTTGTGGAACGTGAGATGGTTTAGTAGGCCATAAGAAATCTTGTGAGAGCTTGATCCTGCATAGCACCACTAGATATTTCAGCTTTACCAGCACATGTAAACCATTTCACTAAATTGTCAGCTGCACCATTAGGGGACAAGTTGTATGGCATACCACAAATTTGTTGTATGTCATTTGCTTTCATAATTGTTGCAGATTCAATGGTTTTCCATTAATGACCATTGCCCATAACCAAAAAACATGGCAGAGGCCTTCAAAGGAGAACAAATTTCTGTTTAGCTGAACACTAGTTTAAAAACTCAATACTCAACGTGCAATGTAATTTTAAAAATTTCAACAGAAATACTAATATCCAACAAAACACGTAAATCTTAGTTTGCTAATCTTGTTGTTTAGTTTCATATGATATGTGCAATGAATTTATCTAAATTCATCTCTTTTCCTCAACCTCTTCAGCCTACACAACAGGAGAAAAAAACTGCATCTGATGAAATGAAAACTTTGTGAGGGTTTCCATAGTGAAGTGGGCAAAGAACAGACGAGTTGTTAGAGTCTTGGTCTACGAGCCTCGAGATTGTTTTAGCCAATTGCATAACTGACCAATGAACACATGGGACTTAAAAACAAACCCATGTGGGCGTATGTCTGCAGTAGAAGGGATATACCAGTACAAACCAACTGATGTGTATCGGTGCTTTTAGTGCCTTTTTAATTAGATACCAACCAAGCCACATTTCCATTTTGTGATGGAGACCTATATAAGTAAACTTGGTTGCAACCACATTTTGTGGATTATTGGTTTTTGTTTAAATGATTGTGCTGAAGTAATGCTATTGATTGCTTGGTATTGATCTTTTTTCCCCAGATCACAGGTTTTTAATAATTTGGTGTTAATGGAACACCCACGTCGAGTTCCCTCCCCAACCGTTTTGTTTACATTTCGGATACAATGATTAACGAGAAATCCAAGGTGACCTGCAGCATATAAAGCCTATGCCACCCCCCCCCCAACACATTAGATTTGAATTTAAAGATGCTTCTTGTTATGTTGGTATTAATTTATTAATGCAGCATTGTTCCTTGTAATCCAAGAACCATAACATTGATTTATCGAAGTTTTAACTTGCTTTTAAATATCTCCATTTTAGCGCTGTTTGAATGCATGTTAGACAAATTGCAGATGTTTAGGAGAGCCATTTGTCTTATTTATTTACGTAAATGTATAATGGTATGCATATTCTTAAAGCCTTTAACGTATAGAACATGACGTATTCATTGGAATTCGAATTCAACAGTTAGATTTAGTATTGTGAAGATTGGAGCCATGTTTTGCCCTTAAGGTATCCTCGAGGTGGGTAGTCACCAGAGGGTGGACCAGTAGGAGAGCGAGTGTGACGTCAAAAGCCCAACTCTCCAAAATCTAAGTTATTGACATATTTGAAAGCTTCAAGTAGGTTTTTTTCTCAACCTGCATTTTTCCAGAGTAGTCAGACCAAAACACCTCAGACGTTCCTCGTATGTTAAGTTTTGCATGATGGGTGGAATTTCAAAATCGCGTTTTTGAATTGCTTCAACAGGCTTCTTGTCTTTACAAAGTAAGGGTTCCAGGCCAGGGTGCAATAGTCGAGATGATGTGATAGTGTAGTAGGTATTGTGTCCAGATACTGCCCGTATTGATTCGGCTAATCATCTTGTTGACCTTGCCAGTGGTGATTTGCCATTGGGTGGCCACTTCAAATCCATAGTGAAGGTGACCCTTTCTCTTCTCATCGTCTTTAATAAAAGTATTAATAATAATATGACCATATCTAGGATTTGTTCTGCTGAGGTGAAGAAAAGTACACTTGCCAGCATTGAAAGAGAGCTTGTTTTCCACAGTCCACCTTCGCACCTCATTAAGTCCTTCTGCAGGGAATCCAAGTCAAATGAGGAGCAAATAGGCCACTTGTTCTTTACATCATCCACAGATTACACAGGGTGACATCAGTACCAGCCAAATCGTGATATACAACAAGACAGCTGTGGCCCTAGAATGGAGCCCTGCGCACATCAACAGTAAAACTGGTCAACTCAGAAAAACCACCTCCACTACAGACATGTTGCGTTTGGCTGGAAAAAACTTACAGAGCTAGGCAATTATCTTGCCCGTCGGTAATGCAAGTGTCTTGTCCGGAGCATCGCCTCGTGCGAGACAAAATCGAATGCCGTTGATTGGTCGAGTAAAATAACATCACACGAGTATTCCCTCATCTAGAAACTTTGTTCAGTTGTTGACAGACTCAAGCCTATTGGTCAGGCAAGAAAACCTCCCGAAGTCATGTACGTAACTGCCACACAAAACGTTGTCAAGATATCTCATTAAGTGTTCCTAGATGATGGTCTCAAAAATACTTTGTTCACCTGAGAGTTAAGACACATAATGGAAAGTGTGATATTAGTGCAATAACTATCATTTATGTCGATTTAGGAAAGGTGCCATGTTGGGAGCAAACAAATGGTGGTTACAGAGAAAATAAATAAATGGTTTAACCATTGTCCAAAATAGGTCCAAATCACCTACAAAATTGGTGTGAACTGGACGTCGGCTAGACGTCTTTATATGGGTTATGGTAAGGTCCAAAGGTCTCATTGAACCTAATTTGGACCTGCAGTTTGGGCCTTCTTGACATCCATGGTGTCACTTGTAATGGAAGCAGTCTGTTTAGGTGTAATGGAAGCAGTCTGTTTAGGTGTAATGGAAGCAGTCTGTTTAGGTCTGTTTAGGTGTAAGCAGTCTGTTTAGGAGCTGTTAAGTGACTTTAGGAAAGTGGTCAGAGGTAATGAGCACGTTTTTAACCTCACTTCAAGCTGTGTAACATCTCTAGCCATTCGCCGCTATCTAGTTCTATCTAGCCCTTACTTTTAACAGACGAAGGAAGAAACAAATGCATTTCGTTTTACACAACAAACAAGTCACGTGCCTCCTTAATTATTCAGTGTAAAGTTGGTGCACCCACGTACACCAGGAAGCAAGCGGTAAGTTAAGCCTAACGACATCACAGGCGCTTTTTATATATATCGACCGTTTTAAAACGGAGATTTTGAACCGCTAGACGGGCACCATCGAGTGACTAGACTATGATACCATTAACCTTGACCGTCTGCTCTCTGGTGCATGTGAATGCACCAACTTTACATTCAGTAATTAGGAAGGCACGTGGTTTGTTTGTTGTGTAAAAATAAATTTCTTTGCCTATTCATTCACTTTTTGAAATCATAGCGCTACGTAGAACTGAATAATGGTAGAAGCGCTAGATGCTGCAATCTGAATAGGCACCTTTCAGAGCTCAGCAACGATTACACCAAAACCAACAGCTTACACCCAAAGTGACGTCACACATCAATAATTTCGGATCGGAACAGGGTTGATTGATGGATTGATGAACAAAATGGCAGTAATGTCAAGTCTAAAGAAGATTCTGAGAACGTATGCTCACCATTATAGCTTCGTTGTTGTTAAAGTGGTACTATAACCGATTGAAAAGCGAACGAAAATACCATGGTGCCATCTAGCGATGGTGATATCGTTAACATTTACAGTTCGCTCACAGGTGCACAAGGACGTACCAAATTTTCACTTAATAATTAAGGAGGATCGTGGCTTGTTTGTTTCGTTAAAAGAAATGGCTTTGTGCACAGTGTCGGATTGGGCTGCCCTGGAACCCGAGTAACCCCGGGGAGGCCCCCACTACAGGAGGTCCTTGGTTTAAAAAAAAAATGTTTGGGCAAAATTTGAAATGGATTCCTATGAAAATTGCATCTCTAAGTTTCTGGAAAACGTTTCAAATTCTCGCAGTTTCTTGTAAATAGGCTAGCTTACCTGGCTCCGTCCCCTATCCTATCACCCCCCCCCCCCACCCCCATCCTCACAACCTCCACGCTACAGGAGGCCCCTGTTTAAAAAAAATTGTTGGAACAAATTTGAAATGAATTCCAGTACGAAAATTTAATTTCCAAGTTTATGGAAAACCTTTAAAATTCAGGCCGATTTCTTTAAAATTGTAACGGACATTGGCTCACCCTCGTACCTACCTGTGTGCTGTTGTGTTGTGCTTGACTCTTGTTGGCGCCAAAATCACTTGTGCAACGGCAAGGACTTTCAGGTTTTGCGCCAAAACCACGAGCGGACGTGCAGGAGAACGTGGCCAAGTATTGTTGGCCACGATTGGTGAACACTTTGTAACCATGAACTGGATTGGTTAACGAACTCACGAGCTGATTGGTTGTCCGGTGGAGCTCTGGATCCGACCGGAGCATGTATAAGTCAAGGGCTTCAGAGCCCGGTGTTCAATTCCCGTTGATTCTTGTGTTGAGAAAGAACGTAATAATGTAACCCAAATCTTGTCATGATTATTCCGCATTAAAGTTTGGCTTCTACATTAAACACACGTTACAAAATACGCTAGCTTACATGGTTCACCCCCGGACCATTTCCCTCCTCCCCCTCCCCAAACCCCACCACCACACACACACTACAAAAAGGTATTCTGGATATATTTAAAAAATATATTATTGCGAAAATTGCAGTTCTAAGTTGCTGGAAAAAGTTTAAAATTCAGGCTGATTTCTGAAAATTACACTGGTTTGGGGTGTTTCCCGAGCCCACCCCTCCTTCCCCCTGACAGTTCCCCGAGGCCCCCGCAGTACATTCCCGGCCCATCTCAATCCAACCCTGGTTGTGAATTCCATTGTGTGGTGTAAGCAAGTATTAGCATTTGCTTTTGGTATTAGATAGTACCAAGAGGAAATTAATAAAGCATACGCAGCTTTCATTTCCTCCTGATAGTACTAGACAGCGCTAGATGTTTCCAGATTTTTTAATAAGTGATAGTGCCACTTTAAGGGTGTTGCTAAGCAGTTTTAAGTCAAACAACCGGCCGTTAAATACGTTTATTAGGGACCATTATTCGTAGTGGGGGGGGGGGGAGGTTGAATAAATGAAAATGATAGCGCAAAATTTTCTATGAACCTCCTTCAATCCCAAAAAGTAAATTTTTTGTATGTCTATGGAGACTGTCTGCAGATACTTTCCTGTAGCCAAATTCAATAAGTAGCATTTCGTTCAGAAAAGTTATCACTTGTTCCAAGGAAAATGAGGTACCTCGTTTCTGACGAAAGGACAAGGTTGAGTTTAATATGTTCTGTAAAACATAACATTCAAGGCTGTGTTCCTAAGACAAGGGCGCCCCAACATCGGGGCTCCCCCCTCCCCCAACACGCACAGATGCTAGTTGCCCTTTTTACGCATAAAAAAATATTGGGAAAAATGACACGATCGTAAAATGTTAAAAAAAAAAGTAAGTTTTCCTTTCCAACATGGCAAGGGATTGAGTGGAGACTTCTCCCCAGTACACGAGTCACGTGATTTCGTGGTTGCTTTACCTTTCTGCCAGTTGGATTGTTCATTTTGCCTTTTCTGAGTTTTGAGCCCACCCCTTTTTGCCGTCCTGTGGGCGCCCTTGTCCTAAACCGATTCACATCATGGGTGGGGAGTCTTGGGGGCTAGCCCGCCAGAAGCTGAGGCGTTTTTATACATTTTTGCTGCTGAAAGCGTCATTTTTCAGGTTCAAAAATTACTTTTTCTCCAGTTTGGTCAGTGCTTATTTTCTGGTGATCCCCGATGGAGCCTAAAAAATATTTTACACCTCTCGAGAGGGCCCCAAAAAAATTCATGATCTCCCCATGTCCCTCCCCTCCCCTCTAACCCCCACCCGTCGTGGGTGATAAATAATGACTGTTCCCTTCCCTATAGTCGAGAGCTGCTACCTTCTTTTAGCTTTATTGGAATTGAATTGAATTGAATTTAGTCAAGTTCCCTGACCCGAAGCCGCACAGCCAGCAATTTTTTGTTGGGCTTTGTGTGTCGACAATCATCACAGTTTGTTTATTACATCTGCATAAACATTCCAGCCACCGGATAACGCAACCACGACGCAACGAAAGCATGTTGTACTGACCAATGGACTGATTGACCCGCCATCCTTCGTCTTAAAATGAAACCATGTACGTTTACCGCAGCTTCTATCCCAGATGGCCTTGGCAAATGGATTTGTTTTTCATTTTCACTTTCTTCTAACTTTCACTTTCGTATTAAATATTGAGTCGGTGCAATAGCGATGTCGTGGACCAATCAGAATAGCTCCACGTGGCCTTCCTGTCGCGTGCATACCACATTTTCATTATAATAGCAACAAGGTGCCCTGATGTCTAGTAACGTGTACTCTTCAAACTAATTCAAATTAGAATGAAGAATCTGGCATAAATAACTGTAGCCTTGCCGTAAAATCATGAATTTAACGTAGCAATAGTTCATTTAGTTAAATAAACGTAGCACTGTCATTTATGGAAATGTAAGTGCTAGGCTGTTGCTATTATCGACTGCTTCTTCTGAATCTTCAGTTGTTAGCTATGTCAATAGTGCACCTTACAGTTACGTATCTCTCATTTTGTCACCAGATGGCCTTTTAACTCCAAGATGGCGTCGCCGGTTGGTTACTTATTGTTGACCTGCAGTATTTTTCTATTTTTGGTGCAAATCTTAGCTGGGTAAGTAAAAATTAAGACGTTTAAAGAGTGGGAAGAACGTGTGGTATGTTTTGAATTTGATTTGAGACATTCGTTATGAGTATACAGCGACATTTTGAGGTTTAAATGGATGCGTGGCCAACGTTAACTTCATTCATTCGGGAAATCAATTTAAACTTGAGTGAGTTTGTGTTACTAAAAACGTGGCTTTAGCTTTGTGAGTGAAGCTGATACGTACAGAAATCCCGATATAACAATTTAGGGATGGTTTCTTTAACATTTTTCGAAGTTTGCGTGTAGCCTAATGCAGCATTTCGATCGAGAGGTCCCGGTAACTTGTCTACCGACGAGTATGCCCTTAGTTGTCGTCAGTAGAAATGGTTTGAGTGTAAAATAATACTTACATAGATAAGAATGATTGGTTCGATCTTGGGGGAAAAAAATGGATATTGACGTATTCACACCCCAAGGACACAACCTTTACAAGGAAAAACTGATTTTATTGCGGATAAGAATATTTGGGTCCTGTATGGAACTGGCATCCTGCGGTTATGATTTTCCATAATTGTATAGAATCGACGAAATCCCATGTGGTAGGAGCCTGCTAACCTGCACGGGCTTCAACTTTTGTCGAATCTTCGTGCTTCCTGCTAGAGTGGTGAGAGCAGGGGATGCAGTAGCCGATAGGGACAATTTAAACGTTTAAGTGCACACCACCACTTAACTTCCAACCTGTCGTTTGTAGAAAATCGCATACTGGGGTAATTGTTTGGAAACCTTACTTTTCACGCTATCGACCTTATTCACCTACCTATCGATTCCTTTCGTCGTTAGGGTTCCGAAAATCATAACGAAAACGTGTGCAAACGCTTTTTTATTTTAAAAAAAATTATTAAAACACACTAAAACGCTACGCACAACTGTCGTTCCGTCATCGCGATGCTGCGAGGTGGATGGGCAACAAGAAAACCTGATTCCGTGCCCCTGAGTATACGGAAATTATCTCGTTCCGGTAGCAGACGAAATGGCTGAAGCAGACGGAAAATTGGTTGGTGTATATCGATATTTGCGGCCGGAATCACAGACCGCAGGGGCGCGCTTCGCGCGCATTATTATATACATCGAGAATTGGTGTAATCAGAAAAAGTATGACGCAAGCATTTGTGAAACAAGGAAGTAGCATAATTTGTTTCTTGTTTCACAAATGCTTGCGTCATACTATTTCTGACTACACCAATTCTCGATGTATATGATAATGCGCGCGAAGCGCGCCCCTGCGAACTGTAAATCCGGCCACAAATATCACCGTATGCCTAGGAAAGAGATAATTTTCGTTTAGTAACGTTCTGGATGAAATCAGGTTTTCTAGTTGCGGAATCATCGCGTAGAATAGCTGCCGCTTCTAGCTTGTTGTGCGTAGCGTTTTAGCGTGTTTTAATAATTTTTTTAAATAAAAAAAACGTTTGCACACGTTTTCGTTATGATTTTTGGAACCCTAACGACGAAAGGAATCGATAGGTAGGTGAATTAAGTCAATAGCGTGAAAAGTAAGGTTTCCAAACAATTACCCATACTGGTATCTAGCTACCATATCCAGGCAACCTATCCGACGAAATTGCGGTCATCAGACAATATCCAACAAATCACGTTATCTTTGTGTACTTACCCTTTAACACACTTTTCCTCGACAATGTTATAGTCTGGACAGATACTTTTACTGTAAACACCTATTAAACTCCCTTGGGCTGTTAAAAAACTAATTTGATTATTAGTTTACTAGTTAGTTTAGTTTACTTTATGTATGAAACTTTTAGTTCATTGTGGAGCACAAAAACCACGATTTAAGGGTATAAAACATGGATTTCATTGAAAGGGTGACGCCTTTAGTCAATTTCTAGAAGAAAAGTTACGATCTAAAATGCTTTAAGGTCAAAAATTGTTAAATTAGGGTACCTACGTAATTAGGTAACTTCACTATTTCTGACCTTCAACGTTTTAAGGTGCTTTTTGTGCCTTACTTTACCAGGTAATAGGCAATTTACAGTAGCCTACATTCTGGATACAGTACTAGAGGCACTAGTAGATTTAGACACTTGGTAGATATGAGAAACTTTGGTAGATATGAGACAGATACATGCAAATTCTACCGTATCTAGGATAACCGACGAACCCGTTGTAACCCGTAAACTTGTGTAATTTATTTGTACGCTTACACTATGTGGTGTAGTGTATAAATTCTTTATGATATACAGTCTTAAGTTTACGACAGGAATCGCCTATTGCCGGTATTTTTTCACTTAAACATGTAGGATAGATAAATCGGACATTGTACTTTGGTTTTAAGACAACGAAAATCACTTAGTTCACGTATTACTAAAACAGTCAAGTTTCACACGATTAACTTACGAATTTTCGGTGATGTGCACTGATCACCTTCTTAACCAGAGCCCTGAGTCAAACAGACACTTGATAACGAACTCTTGACGTCAAGAGGATTTGAATCAAGCGCTTCCTTACAGTTGGCCGGTAGTCAGTTCTGGTGGTCATCAGTGGAGCTGTGAGTGACCGGAAGGAGTGATTTGGAAATGGAATAGGATCGCTATTTAGCATCAGGATGCTGGTTTAGCTGTTGGATGACAATCTTCCCTTTTTGGATGTAGACATAACAAGGGGAAAACGCACACAACCACCACGTAGAAACACCACAAAGTCTGTGTTTTTCCCGTGTTATGTCGTTTTCAGACCACTCTAGACGCCGGTTGCCGGTATTTTGTGGATGTAGAGTAAGACTGCTATCGCTCACCATAGTTTGAAAGCCATTGAACACAAAATCAACTGGAAAGAAACCAAAGTCATGCTCCAATCCAACTAATGCGGGGAGGGAGGTACACCTCCACGTGCTTGACTAATCTCTAGAGGGATACACAGTCGCCTATCGGGGATTGTAGCTACTATGGCTAGCCAAACCCGTGTACATAGACCTACAGTATCTTATTTGCATTAAATAATGTAGGCTAGGATAGTGCATAATTTTTTTCCTAAATTAATACTGCGATATTAATGTGTGCTGGCATCTATAGAACTGTGCTGCGCAACAACCTAGCGTTTTATCTGTAAGTGTACAGGCCTCTTTGCGACCGTCCTGGTAGGACAATTTCCAAGTTACAGAAGATTTTCCATATATGGTACAGTCCAACAACTTGGTAAGCAACCTTCACGAATGTGAATTGTGTAGCTCGCGATCGCCATTTGGCCGGTAGACATTAAAATGAACTCTCCATTGTCCGTTACCTCCTCGCCATGTAGAAAAAATTTTAGCAGCTGTGCTACTACTTAATGCTTAAATATTGTTTGCATTAATCTAACTCCTATCAACTAAAGTGGCTAGCGACATTGTTGCACACTTGGTTGGAGAGCCCTTGTAATTCTGCATGCAACGTCGCAAACCGCTTGTTTCTAGCTAATACGGTTCCTGAGATATGACAATTTTAGCATCAGGGTTTGTTAATCAGTCGCCATTTTGGTGAGTAGCTCTAAAAACCAAGTCGCCAACTGCTGAATTTTCCTTGCCGTTTGGCAAGTGGCGACCGACATTGATGAAGGTTGTTGGTAAAGCGAAGTCGTGATAATGTCAGGATTTTCATTGGTTGGCACGAGGTTTTGTAAATGATTTGTTTAAGGTTACATTTTGTTTGTGTAGTTCTCCAAGTCATAGTGTGAAAATTTGCATCAAGTTAAACGTTTTTATTGTAGGTAGATAACCTGTCCCTTCCTTTTTTAACAAATGTTTTGCTGCAGTAATAACATGAAGCCAAGAAATGTGTGCTAAGGAAAAATTAATATTTTTTAAGATAAAAAAATTACTGTCACTTGTCTATTTTTTTTCACCTGTTAAAGGTTTAAAGATCTGATATGTGTGCAGTTCAAGTTCCTTACGTAGGCTGGCCCACCTTAGACTGATCACTATCTTGGTGAATAAAGCTCATACAGTCTTGGAGTGATCAACTCACTTCTTCGAGAGAGGCACTTGTTCATTCGGAAGCAACATAGAGTGGGCAACTCTAACGCTGTATGATTGTGATAAATAAATAGACATAAATCGCAGTAAATAATATTAAGGAAAATTGAAAATTAGCCAACAGCGGAAATTATACACTAGAAATAACGTAGTGCATAAAGGTGGCTTACTGAACTACGTTATTTCTAGTGTAAAATTTTCGCCGTTGGCTAATTTCCAATTTTCCTTAGTATGATTGTGATGTCATCAGCTAGACAGCTAATATGGTTCACCTGGCTGAACAGAGTACAAACCTAAAGTGAAGGTAGGAAGTAAACTAATTATAATCATGTTCTCAGCTTAGAGCACACCTATAACAATGGGCAACTTGTCGTTGTTTGTTGCAAATGATAGTGCTTGATAGATTCCCTTATGAGGAGTTGCACTGCAACAGTTAGTATACTTGCTATCTGACAATGACATCTGTATATCGTCAAAAAATTGTGCTACAGTTAATCACATATAACCCAATTAAAAATTAAGTCACACTGTAATTAATTGCAAAGTGGATTAACAATGGCTTGGTTGCTACTGATGTGAAAAAATTTGAAATTTTGCTAAAGGGAAAAAAAGTGAAAATGCGATAAAATATGAAAAATATGAGCGGTTGTGTTAAAGAGGCAAAAAGAACAAACTTGAGTAAAAACGATCAAATTATCCTGCATTTTGTGCCCAAAATTAGACGTGTGTAGTAGTTATTTTCGCATGAATATTGCGATGTTGAAACTGAACGCAATGTGATCAGAAAAGCCTCGCTTCGTGTTGCTGCACAGAAGTGATATGCGTGAACATGAAGTTAAAGAGCATCGTATTGCGCACAAAATAGTTTCTTCGGTTGCAGCAGACAAATCTGATTTTTGAAGTCGTTTTAAATCTTGTCAATAGTGTGTTATTTAGGCTGGGGCAGGGCGAGGCGATAAGCTTTTTTTCCCACTTGAGCCAATCGTAAGCCAAAACTGACGGATATCAAATCCTGATAACAGAGCCCAATTCCCAATTACCCGAAAAATTCACCTCCAATGGAGTGAATATTCTCCATAGTAGGCTACGCCGACTTCCACACTACAGATAGTTCCTTATCTAGCAAATTTTCTACTGTAAATTTTCAAGAACTATCTGTCGTGTGGAAGTCAGCGTACTATGGAGAATTTTCCCTGTATTGGAGGTAAATGTAATGCAGTGTTTCACAGCAACGAGCATCAACGTTACGGACTTTTTTGTGACCCGAAAACTCTACTACTGAAACATGTAGCCCATTTAAAAAAAAAACTATTTTCGCAAACAAATTTTTAAAATTGGTCGACACCAGACACTTCCCAGCTTCTGCTAAAAAGACATTGTAAACACCGCTTAGCCTATAATGATCCATGTATCAATTTGAAGTTTCTATCAAATTCTGGGAGTTTTGCGTTGCCGTATGAAAGGAGATTTTTAAAAATACAAACCCCTGTAATCTAAAACATTTGACGGTGTAACTTCAAAAACATCGTTAATTTTCGTACTGTGAAACGCCATAATGTCAACAAAACTCGGAAAAATTCCGGAAAAAATTACCGCACACTTTCACAATCAAAACAACAGCTTTGTCCTGCGAATTTTCGATAGCTTGGGCTGCTATCTTCTTCGGGCCTCAAGGAAATAGTTCGGACTTTCTACATTTTCCAATAAGTACGACGAACTATCGCATTTGAATTTGGCTGGCAACGTTGCCAGCCAAATTCAAATGCGATAGTTCGTCGTACTTATTGGAAAATGTAGAAAGTCCGAACTATTTCCTTGAGGCCCGAAGAAGATAGCAGCCCAAGCTATCGAAAATTCGCAGGACAAAGCTGTTGTTTTGATTGTGAAAGTGTGCGGTAATTTTTTCTGAGTTTTGTTGGGTGTAACTTCAAAATAGAGATTGCAATTTAGGTTTGGACCATTGGAAAGCTGGTGAAAGTCCTTCTAAATGGTGTATTCAAACTTCAAAATCAGTCGACAAGAACTGAAAATATCGTCAGTTTGGTGTATTACCGATTCTGATTTCTAGGAATACTGTAAAGCTTGGGATCGAATCTGGATTAGCCCAGCTTTATTATTAATGAATACAATAGTAGAATAATTACGTGGTTGTGACATTGTTTTTATTATAACAAATTTTAAAAGCATCCTGAAAATATTAGCCCCAAAAAAAACTGAAATTGTAAAATAGAGAAATTACAAAGATTACAAGGGCGAAACGAATACGGTTTCAGCAAGCGAGATAGCAGAAACGTCTGCTTGTATGGGGTTCCATTCTACTGAATGGTAGACGCCCAGGCCTAGGACAATTTTTAGCTAATTGATATTACAAAAATTACTATTTACTAATAAAGAGAAATTTTGTTGGACCTAGAGTTCAAGATTGTTACTTTGGTTTGTTAGTCTGCCTTCACATAGAACCAAATTATTCAAGTAAATGTTCAATGCTTGGCATTTTTCGGTGGCAAATTTTTCTTCCATTTTCTTCAGGCAATAGTCCAGAATAAAAACAGCAAACAACTGCATCAAACAATTGGAGAACGTATTGATGTAGTTGCTTGCTAGTTTTATTCTGGACTCTTGCCAGATGAAGTAAGTCGAAAAAAATATTTGACCACCAAAAATTTGCAAGTAACCTGTTGAACATTTACTTGAATAATTTGGTTTTGCTTGCCGACAGACTAATGAAGAAAAATGTTGATTGAAGAATGCTGAATAATGGCGTGATATACCATATGTTGAAAAGAAACAATTATACTATAGTGATGCAAAAATTGAAAAGTAACCTAGATAGTAGTTATGCAAAAAAATGTGGGGGAAAATGATAAGTTGGAATGTACTACCTAATTATTAGTTATAGCTAATTGCAAGAAAGCATGTACGTATTGCTTGTTATTTAAATTGTGTTTTATTGCTATGGGCTTGCTAGGATATAAAAGTGCCTTGTTAATAATAGTTGGATTCATAGTATTAGTTATTAAAGATAACTGCAGCTTTTGGGAGTTGTGCCAGCTATTGAGTAAAGATACATAGGCTAATGGTGTTAAGTGATACAACATTATATTATATACAGTAGCATCTGTAGTACTGTAGTGCTAAATGTGTATTTCATGTAGTAAATATCAAACAATGATATAGATCAGATAATATTCCAGTAGGTGATGAGCGTTAAGCATAAGAAGAGAGCGAGAGTGGCGCCATCTACTAATACTTGCGGTAATAAGGAAGTATAAAATGGATATCAGCTCAGTGTTTAGCGCCGGCGATTGGCGATAAAATCCAAGCTGGCGGCACTTGAAAGTACACCACCATTCTTTCTTCACAGGATTCAATTTTCCGTTACATTTTAGCTTGTCTCCGAGCAATTTCTTCACTTGATGAAGCGTTGTGTGTCTATAACATTTCTAACGGTTTACAATGAGATTAAGTCCACCAGAATTACTAGAGATGCGCAAGTTTTAAGATACAAGAATTAGGCTAGTAGCAAACTTGCGTCTTGTGTTGAGATGGCTCTGGACATCAGTGATTGTCATATTGTCACTGATTGTTTAGGTCCGCACTACTGAAGACACGTTCCTGTACTTCTACTGTCTACAGCATTACACATAACATACGTGGCATAGTTTGTTAACACAGGTCGTTAACGTGCCACAGTCTTTGGCGCCGTTCTTGTCAAACGTGACCGTCGACTATGCTATCTCCCTTATTTATCACGCTTACACTAGTATGCTCCTGACCGTGTACCACTTGCAATAATGTCATGATTGTCTCTTCAAATGCACCTTTTTATTGTCTGCGTCCCAGTTTCTTAATATTCCTGTGTGGGCTTAGGAAATACGTAGTCACTCGATTGTGATTACCTCAAGCCTACGGTACTTAGTAATTTGGCCTAGATGGCTTTGCAACAGGAAGTCGTCGTAGCCTAAGTAGCGGGAATTAGTGTTGTGGGCTAATGGGCGTTAACTAATTGCTAGTGACATTGCAATTTCCATTGTGGGCTATGTCCAGGTGAGTTATCACTGAAAATGTTTGAAGAATTAAGTGGAGTTGAATTTAATTTCATATTCGCTCATTGATGAATCACATTCAGTTATGTGCGCTAAGGAGATATAAATGGTGCACAAAAATAGCCTAGTGCTGTTTAACTTAGTCCCCAAATACAGATGGCGGGCATCCTGACCGCCTTACTTACCATACACACATTACTTAACATTGAAGTTTGTGAAATTAAAGCTGCTGTGGCCACACGAGGGCACAAAGACTTCAAAAATCTATCTTGGCTATTCATTGGGAGTAATGGAGGTGGAATGGAAGCAAATGGGTTTGGTAGAACAACCACTCGAGAGAGGGGTTTTCTTACCGTATGGCTGGTATCTAGGATTCTGCCAAATTGCCATTCCTTTTTCGTATCTTTAGCACTTCACCCGAACTAAGGTAAACTTCAGCAGCAGCCCCTTAATACTGTACTTAAAACAATTTAGTTTGTTGTTTGGTTTCAGCCGTGATTTCTACGCCATCCTCGGTGTGTCACGTAGTGCCAATAAAAACCAAATCAAGAAAGCCTACAGGAAGTTAGCTAAAGATCTTCATCCAGATAAGAACAAAGATGATCCTGATGCGCAAGATAAGTTCCAAGATTTAGGCGCAGCTTACGAGGTAAGATATCGAAAATTGCTGCATTAATGCCCCGTGCATTTACGTCTGTATTGTGAAAAAAAAGGGTGTATGTGAGTTATCGGGGGGGAAAATATTAGGTCACGCAGTAAAAATTGGTTTACAGGCAAGGTTGCAAATTGAAGTACCAGGCAACCAGGCATTTTATCTTTTATTTTATTATATTTAGCTCAGCACATTTCTTAGAGATGTACCTAGCTCAAAGCTGAAAGAGTATGTAATAATCCTAAAAAATATACAACATTTTGCTTACAAGTTATTTGTCATCACGTATTCGGTGGTTTTTTTTTTAAGTTTTTGCCAAATAACTTTTCAGTGGTTTGAGTTAGAGGCTTGAATTTATACCACTGGAAAGCTTGTTTCGAGCTGGTCAAAATTTGGCGATTACATGATTTTTTAGTGGATGGACCTAGATTCAAACAAAACATTTTCACCCAAGATAGATTTAGGCACCCATTCACACCTGTAAACCAAACAATTAACTTTGCATGGTCTTAAGAGAGCTTCATTAGCCTGCAAAATGAGCATCAATTGGCCCTCGAGCAAATTTGAAAGCAAGCAGTTTTGTATTTTTCAAACAGCATTGGTTTTTGTGTGGCTCGGCTCACACAAGCTCTAAGCTATACATTCCAACAACTATACCAGCATATTTTAACATTGAAAACACCAGTAACCGGTTGATACAGTGGTATTTTAAAGACATCTCCAAAACAACGACACAATGCCACCAACTAAGAACAAACATAGTTCAACAATTAAATTTTCGGAGAACTCCAATCTCCTTCTTCAGAATAACGCCAAAACCACGAAAAAGTTTGTTTACATCACAGCGTCTTGAGTCGAATCCAAATTTGAACGCTCGCGCTCGCGCACGTCAGCAGGACCACTGATCTGTCGGTGGAACTGGACTGCTCACTCTCTGTACAGGGCCGCGCCAAGTTCAGGTCTAACTAGCAGGTTAATGTTGGTGTAGCTGGGGGATGCAATGTTCATGAGAGGGACTCCGTTCATCTCAAACTGTTTGATGACGAGAGATTCTAATGCCCTAAGGTGGTTGTCATGGAGGGCATTAGACTTAAGCAGAACAGAAGTCTTGTCCCAGGCTACTGTATGTTGAGAGTTCAAAGAATGCATGGCAATGCCATTGGTTGGATCACACTTAAAGACCGCATTGGCATGTTCTTTGAGTCTAACATGAAGCGGTCGCCGGGTTTCAGCAACGTAGATGGCATCATAAGATTGGCAAGGGACACCATAGACAACACTTGGTCTAGTAAAAGAGGGGACAAGCAGAAAGGGCCAGCAACGGCGGGGGGTGGTGGGAGTGGAGGTGGGGGTGGAGGAAGCGGTGGTGGAGGTAGGGGTGACGACGCTGTGATGGAAACAAAACTTTTTCGTGGTTTTGGCGTTATTCTGAAGGAGATTGGAGTTCTCCGAAAATTTAATTGTTGAACTGTGTTTGTTCTTAGTTGGTGATATTATGTCGTTGTTTTGGAGATGTTTTAACATGTTTCAGCCATGGTTTCAATCAGGAAAAGACGCCATTGATGCACATGCACTGTGAGTCGCACGTTACCTGGCGCGCTGAATTATGCACGAACGAGGTCAACTCGTGAACTGTGGACATTTGCTGAACAATGGCTTACCTGTGTAGTGAAGTCTGAAATTTGAAAAATCTAGAAATTCATGGAAAATTGTGTGCACTGCTGCACGTCTTTATCTTGCTACACTCTGGTAGGTAAAAATCCAATCAAGAGAAGGCGCATGCCCCCTCGGGTTCCGCACGAAACTGAACAATGATAAATTATGCCGGATGTAATTGAATGATGGCACTGTAACTGAAGTTGATTAAAAATACAGGGTGGTCATAAGTGATTCACCTCATTTTGAACATTTATTACTTAAAATATAAAAAAGTTACATGAATGCGGTTTGCTTTACTTTGGTGGTGATGTAGGCATGGGTGTTTACACCACCATCTAAGCGATTTGTACTAAGACTGAACCTGTGATTGAAATTCGGTTAAACGGTCGGGGTGTGGAAACATCATGAAACTCGAGTCTAGCTCTGATGGACAACTGAATGGTTGATAGTACGATCGATCAATACCAAGTATTGAAAACGAAATAAATGTAGGTGTAGATTCACATTTTTCTTAACTCACCAGTGGCTGTTAGAGGGCTTTTAAGAAGGCTCGCCAGTGGTGGTTAAGATGGTTTTGGATACCATCTTAAGAAATTATTTTAGTTATCCCAAAGCCAATTGGCAATTAAAAAAAACTTGATTCACAATGATCCATGACCCAAATTTTTACTGTTAAAACAACATACCGCCTGCCTTATAAACTTCCACCTGCCTTATAACTGCTATGCGTCGATCGCATCCGCACATTTATCGTAGTCAAGGTCAACTGAGACAGTAGCTTCGTTCCTCGCAGCAACAAACGCAGCTACTACCTCAGTTGGCATTGTGCCTAATGGACAAGCCAGCGTGAACGCATTAATTGTGTCGTCACAAACCGGAATGATTCTCGTATTTTAAAATTAGAATTCACAATTTTCTAGGCTAGTGTCTTATAATTTTGCTTCGGCGATCTATTGGAATAATTAATTTTAATTTTTATCGCATTAGTCTTTTAGATTTTTGATCTCACAAGAAACTTCATGATTATTGTAAGCGTGCAATGCATCATATACTGCGGGAGGTAGTAAATAAAGTTAACAATTATTCAACAGAAAATCTCTTAGACGCCACATTTTAAAACCGATTTTTAGCAAGGGAAAGACTAACGGTAAGTAAATCGACCTTTGGGGCCGTACTTGATGTGGAGGATCGAGAAAAATGGCGCTGGGAGGTATATCCCTATAAAATGCTTATCTTTTTAATTCTAATCTAAATTCTAATTTAATTCTAATCTTAAAATCAAGCTGCTCTCACACATACAGATCTCTAGATAGGCTGTTTCGCCCTTGTTTGGGCTCGTCAGTACAGAATACTCTGTGAGGACTGAAACCGGGGCTTGAGCTAAAAAGCAGAAATGAGCTACTGCTTGTATGGGGCTCCATTGAACTGAATGTTCGACACCCATACATTGAATAGAATGGAGCCCCATACAAGCCTGCTTTTTAGCTTGCTCAAGCCAGTCCAGTTTTGAGCTTGTTAATTCTATTCTTTACATTCTTGAAAAAATATTTTAACTTGATTGTGTTAAAATGTTAGTTTAAATCAAAGGATTTATTTTAATATTTCCTCTGTTAAATTGCAGTATTTTTTTTTTACCTAATTTATAATCTTGGAAACGGGGATGCACAAGTGTACTACTTGATGAAATAATGCAGAAGTGTACTACTTGATGAAATAAAGTTAATCAATGTCGTTTTATATCTAAATTTTAAAAAAAAATAGTTTGTAAGCCAAATGGTCAGCGAACAATTTTTTTCATCGGATTTGAATGGAAACAGGTATGTTCAGTATAGTGCAAGCAGCTTGTGGCGAACGAGTAGCTGAGCAAGCACGTGCTTCCTTTAACTTTTCCCTCTTTATCCATTCGTGTGTGGAAGGACGACGTTCTATTATTCATCATGATAAACTCCTTACTGCAGACTGCTATGTGATATCTTCAAGGAAAAATGAAAAAAAAATAAAATAAAATCTGATCAAATAGCAGATGTAGGCCTAAAAACTAACAAGCGTGTTTTCAGCACACATGTTGAAAATAACTTTTCTTCGCCTCTTGCAGTTAATTCTGATTATTTTTTTTTTTAAATAATACATCTTGTACTATACATCAATATATACATTGGCCAAACATTAGGAATTTTGAGGTAATTTCAATAATTTAATATTCAAATAATAGTCTTGAATTATGTTATGTTATGTTCAAACCTCGTGGAAAGCAGTTGTGAAGCTCTAATCATCTTCAAGATTTTCATGACCAGATTGTTTAAAAACTTACCGCATAAAAAAATGTGTGGATGACTCTGTTTTCGGGAGATTTGCAGCAACTGCAGCCATCTTCTGATTCCAAGAAGGAATGTTTTTTTTATAACTTGATCTTGTACCTAAGTTTGAATCAGACTTCGTTGGCAATAACTGGAAAGCTAATATTCCTGTTGAAGTTGTTCAGTAATAAAATAGAAAATAGGAAATTAAGTTGTACAAAATACACAAACGACTCGTGTGTATAACGTCTATCATTTAATAACGTCTATCATTTACTCTTATAGTGTTGTTATTACGGTTTTTCAAGTCCCTACAACTTTTGACTTAAAACGTTTTTCTTAATGGACTTGCCTAAGGTGCACCTAGGAATTTGGGTCAACGAGACCTTAAGCGTTTCTAAACAGTGTGCAACTGCTGCTGCTAATGCCTTTAGGGCAATTGGACAGATTGGTAGGAGTCTACCAAAACTTGATACCGTCTCTTTCAATCTCCTTTCCAAGGGAATTATTCGGCCGAATGTTGAATACGCAGACTTGTGCTGGTTGCTATGGCTATAAAAGGATACAGAGCTGCTTGAGAGGGTGCAGAGAAGAGCAGCCAAACGGCTCACCAAATATGGTAACCTAAGCTACCCGGAGAGCTGCCGTGTTTTGGGTTTGACTACCTTGGCCAAAAGGTGTACTCGTGGTTCCCTTGTTGAAACCTTTAAATTGTTTGACAGAGGTACCGAAGAAATATTTTTCAAGCTGTGCACTGGAAGCAGGACGAGGGGACATCAGCTCAAGATTATGAAGCCTTCTGTTCGACTGGATGTCCGAAAGAACTTCTTCCCAGTTAAGACTTTCAACGACTGGAACGGTCTGGATTGCAAAATCCTTAGTGACTGTTTAACACTAGGCACCTTCAAATATCGCCTTGACAAGAATATGTATTCCACCCATAGCTTTCTTATGGCTGCCGGCAACAAGCTTTTAGCTTTCGCTGTACTCTGTATAATAATAATAACAATCGAGCATTACTACAAACAACTCTAAAACATAAGCCAAGTTTAGGACGGCAGATATAGCTTGACAGTTGTGAGTATACTAGCCTATTCTTTAAAGACTTAGTTGCATACTGCTGATTTCGATTTACAATCTGGGCAGCAGCCGTGTGGTTCAGAAATTTGCAGTCGAAAATTAACTCTTACGATAACTTTGGTCAAAATTCCAGTAATTAAAAAAAATTTGGTTTCGTAATGTAGGCCATCCTGACTTTAAAACCTTTGCCTGATGAAGACAACTGATCTTTGTTGAAAATTTGCGAGACTTTCTTGAAGTCTTTGTTGTGAAAATGAGTAACAAATGTACTTACTAAGCTTTTTTGCAGATACAATTACAGTATGGTTTACAGCGAGTTTCTTTTAGGGAACTAACAAACTAGCTGTGTGTTAGTTTCTCCAATAAAACCACCCTACAACCACTGCAAAGCTGTTTTTATTTCTCCTATTGCACCATCCTCATGTCTACTCTTCTGTAACAAGCTTCTGTGTATGATAAGTAATTGTACATGTTTGTATTAGGTATTAGCAGATGATGAGAAGCGAGAGACTTACGATCGTTGTGGCGAAGAATGTCTTAAGAAAGAGGAGGGATTTGGAGGTGGTGGTGATCCATTTGCCAGGTAGGAAGACTTGTGGTTATTGACGGACCTTGTTCGTTATTAGTCTGGCCCTAGGGAACCTTGCACATGTCTTTTGATACCGTAGATAGAAACGTAGACTATTGGATTGGTTTCTTTTGCTTGACCCTGTTTACTTTCTATGTTGGTCAACTGGAGCTTGTCAAAAAAATCCAAAACAATCAGTCCACTAAGCCCAGACAGGCTCCAAAAACTGCTCACCTTCCGATCACGCTATCGTGAATATGACCTATTCCACGAGAACAATTTCATCCAGCAAAAGGTTCTATTCGACGTGCTGCGTTATATTTCCAATCACATAGCCTAACCATCGGACATAACACCCGACAAATTAACCCAGGCAGCAGCATTTTGCTCGGAAGATGAAAACTTATTCGAAGTTTGCATTCCAGAGAAATGAACATGTGTTTAATAATCTTAAGAATATCGTTCAAACCTTTCAAAACCACAATGGCGAAACGAATACGGTTTCAGCAAGCTAAATAGCAGAATCGTCTGCTTGTTTGGGGCTCCATTCTACTGAATGGCTGACACCCGGGCCTAGTACAATTGATATTAAACTTTCAAAACCACCAATCCCTTAACAAGCTTCACTGACCAGCACTACAACCAGGTGCTAAAACCCAGAAGTTGCATTCTTGAAAGTTAACAGGCTCATGTTTTTACTTTGGTCTAAACACAATGCAAAAAAATGAGTTGGTCATTACAACTTAGTCAATTGAGATCTGAATTTCGGTTGTAATTCTGTGTGGTGTTATTCAACATCTTCTACCTTTGTGAGGCACAGTTCTTCAAGCTCTAGAACACTACTCATTCTCATGTCTACAATTCAAAATTTGCTCAATTTGTAACAAGCGCTAGTCGTAACAAGGACGTCTCTGTCAGCACATAGTGGATGGGAGAAAACCCAATCCACTTTGTTATTAGCTCAGTACTCAGGTACTACATCATTAACTTGATGTTTTTGTGGGAAGGTTCCAGAATGGTCATTAGGGTTATGCAATTTAGCCTATATTGGAGAAACTGTAAGACAAGTTTGTATAACGGTACGGGAGCACCAGACTGCTTTAAATCAAGTCTTATCAATTTGAAAAATATAAATAAGTGATTTTAACTTGTTACATTCCTCGGCTTTTTTTTAAACACTTTTTACTTGAAAAGCCGATAAGCCTATTTTACTTTGGCATGACATAACTCTTCTGCCAAATTGAAAGTAAATAAATAATTTTGTTTACTGCGGAATTTCAGAAGACTTCCTTAACCTCATCCCTCATCGAGTAGACCTTCTTCCCTCATCAAGCAGATGCTGGAAACGCAACACTAGATGTTTCGCAAGCCTACACTCATATGTAGTTTTTTTTTTTTTTTTACAAAGTGTAACCGTTGCATGTAGGATTTGAGTTTCAGCACCTACCTGATGAAGGACACTATCTTCTGAAAAATTCGAACTAACAAAACAATTGTTTACTTTCAATGTGGCAAAAGTGTAAGTAGTGTCTGAGTAACTCGTTTTAAGCACAAAATATCCCGGAACCCATTGCTTAGAATTATTTCCCGTGACATTACAGAAAATTCAAGTTACACAGAAAATAATTTTTTTTTTCTGTTTTGTAAATTACATTTCTGCTTTTTAATAGGAAAGATTAAATGTACAAATTAAAATAAATGTGTCCTTTTAAAATTGAGAATCAATTACTGTGTTTGGCGGCATTTAAACTTGTCTTTTTTTTTATATATCCTTTGTAGCTTTTTTGGCGACTTTGGCTTTTTTGGATCATCTGGAGGTCGGGAGCAAAATCGAGAAATTCCCCGCGGTGCTGATCTGACTATCAACCTGGATGTTACACTTGAAGAACTTTATACCGGAAATTTTGTTGAGGTTAGTTTTATCGAGTCTCAAGAGTGTTTGCCATGTAATCTCATTTTGTGCAAACCATCTTGATTATAAAATGGAAAAAGCTGTGAAATTGTGGGAATCGTCTCCATCGCCAATTAACCCTCTGTGCCCTAAGGTTTTCTTTTCTTAACTCAAACGTACATAATGTAAAGCAGATATATCGGCTTCCAGGGTCCAGAGGGTTAAGTAAGGTACAGTAGAACCTCGATTATCCGAACCCCGATTATGCAAACACCCTGATTATCCGAATTTCCATTCTTAGAAAATATTCAGAAAAATGCCATTATTTAGAGAAGGAATAAGCATTGGCTTTGCTTTATTTATGTTCCTGGAGTCATTTCATGCAAAATTTTCTTTTCAGTAGTCTTGTTTAATCAAACAAAGTTCACAACCACTAATATCGAGTAAAAAAAAGTTTCTCCTTTTTATTTTGCATGTAAATTGGATTATCCGAATTTTCGATTATCCAAACAGTACACCCTTCAGTCCCAATTAGTTCGGATAATCGAGGTTCTACTGTATAATGCAAATTTTGTGGTTGTGTAATGAATAAAACACCTGCAAACCTGGAAGTGCTGTGTCACATACTACAGCAAGTATTTAATCCATTGCTATAGTAGGCTGTCAAAGTACGTGGCTAATTTGAAGAAATGGCAGGGAGTTTTGCCCAAAAGGGGCTCCTGTTTTTGTTATTGCTCCCGTCTAATCTTAATTAGGCACTTCAAAAATTGCAATATCGGTAAACATGCAAATTGTTGTTGTGCTACCTAGTAAAAACACCACACCAAACACTAAAATGTCGCATTGCTTACTTTGAAAATTTGAGTCCATCACTGAGGGTACATGGACCTTCTCAAGTTGACTTGAGCTCACATCGATGTGAGTTTCAGGGCGCTTTAAACTCAAGTCGACTTGAGAAGGTCCATGTACCCCCGTCAAAGCGACGTCACGTCGCCTTCACTTAATCCACCTGTTCACATCGATGTGAGATGTCAAAGCGATGTGAGAACCTCCACGTAACCGCTAGCGCGTTAACTCAAGTCGCCCTAGCTTTCTCTGGACTTGCTGATTGGCTGGAAAAAAGGCGCGACTACGTCACTGGAGGGGGTGAACTTGCGCGCAACTCCCCTTTTCGGTCAAGGGTCAACATGGCGAAGCAAACCCAAGCAAGGGTACCTCGTGTGCTGTGGACCGAAGAAAAGACAGCGATGATGTTCGACCGTATCTTGTTTAGTTTTCGTGATAGTTATTTCTACTGTGTTGGTCTGCAGGGTTTTAATGAGTTTCAGTGTTTACAGTTTTAGTGGTTTTATGCTGGTTGGTATTCACGGCTGCTGCCTGTTTTTTTCCCCGTGAACTCAAGTTTCAATCTGTAGCTTGAAATTTTTTCTGGAGGGGCAGAAATCTAGGGAAAAACGCCATATATAAAAAAAGCTTGGTTTGGGCCGATAGAAAAAACAGCGGAAAAAATCCGTAGAAAAAAAAGCTGATGAAAAATAGCCAATGAAAAAAAAAAAAACGCTACTGTTATTCTGAACAAAACCTTTAGTCAGGGGCAAGCTTCGCATACTACTTATGTCTTATTTGCTCCTGCAAGATCTTATGTGTTCTTGTTTCCACTCCATTTTTTTTGGGGGGGTGGGATGACCGGGAGGGGAGACAAAAAAAAAATTCGGATAAAATATCGAAATAGTTTTGGGAAAAATAGTTAAAACGAATTTTGAGAAAAAAAAACTGATGTTTTCCCGAATTGTCCTTTAATTAGCCAAAGTCGTCCAAACTAAATATTTTATTTTCTACTAATTCCCTCCCCGTTATGGAATTTCTAGAAAAAAAATGTATGATTTCCCTACTCTTCTTCCCCCGGCCCCAAGAAAAATCCCAATTTTAGAGCAAACTGAGGACGACCCTTTCCCAGCCCTACTATTTCCCAATTAAAAATTTGGGAGGAAATTGTGACTCGCGTTTTATTTAATTATTCCAGGATGATTAAGTTAACCTTGGTCCAGCAGCGTTCAGCTAATGCATGATGAATATACACAAGGCGACATTCATTTAGTCAGTATTTTTTGTAAATTTTCCACCAGATCTTTTTCACGTTTTCCTCGTTATCTTTTTTTTTTGTGCAACTTTTCACTGCATGTTTTTTATCAGCTTTTTTCTCCACCTTTTTACCGCGTTTTTTTTTTTATCAGCGTTTTCCAGGTTTTGTCCCTACGGCTCGTTTTTCCACACACGAACTTATTGTACACAAGTCCACCACCCCCTCAAAAAAAGATATTGCATATTTACACAATTCCCTAAAAGGCACATTTCGTGCCCTCCCCAACCACTATTTGTTGAACCCCATACTCCTACACTGTGTAGGCCTATGCGTTTACATGTTGGTCAGAGTGTCTGCAGAATTACGCACAAAGCCCCCATTTAAAAAATGTGTCGCATATCAGGGGGAGGGGGTATTAACACACATGTGGTGGTGGCGCATAACTTTCGTATTTTTACGCGCCATTATTAATTGTGCAAAACAAAAAAAAAAAACAATACAAAAATAAAACAAGTTTTTTTTTAGTGGGGCGGGGTGTTCAGACATTAGGAAAGGGATAGCGGGCACTAAAACTCAAGGAACGAAAATGCACGTTTGTCATTTAGGATATAGGAATGAATTCCTTTACTAATTATTATTTATGGCTTCGGTATGCAATTAAAATAAACTTGGTATTTTAAGATATTTTTTTCATTAAAAAATGTTAAAGTATATTTTTTATTTGGAGAAATAAAACAAATAAAACAATCGCAACTCGCCGAAGATCACACGACCGGGTGGTAGGTTTTGAGCATGCGTGGATTCCAGCTCTACTTCGCTCTCAAGGCGACTTAGGACAGGTGTCATGTACGCGTAGGGTGGGCGGAGTCACGATAACTCTACGTCCATGTACCCACTCCTCGCTCAAAGCGACTTGAACTGAAGGCAACGTGAGTTCAATGCGCATTGACTTCACATCGCTTTAGCAAGTTCCATGTACCCCCAGTGCATGTGTACGTTTTGTACGCTTAGATTTCAAGGATATTGGAACTGTAAATATCCTTCACTTTGAAATCTAAGCATACAAAACGTAAACATGGACTACTCCACAAGTCCAACACCTCCAATGAGGCCCAACTCAGAGCACTTGAGTCACTAGCAATAACCAGGCTAACACGTCGGCAAGTGCCACTTAAGAACCAAACGGGGCCAACATACACCAAAATCGATAGTTTAGTGCATCCGAAGCTGACCGAGAAACTGGAAGACGAGTGGAAGCAGCGAGCCAGACTGGAATGTAAAGATCAGTGGTCTGCGCACGAGACGCCATTTTTAAAAACCGGAGACAGCATGTAGTTTTTATCGGTATCGACGCTAGTCAACACTCGGAGAAGGAGATCGGATTATCTCCGAAAATTTAGTGAAACAATAGATTGTTCTTCGAGTGGTGGAAAGAGTGTATTAATTCTGATTATGTAACTTATGACTCCTGAAGAAGACAAGCGATGTTGCTTTGGACTTATTCTTGTTAAAAATTTGCGAAAACGAGTTTCCCATCATATTTTAAAATTGCGTATAATTTTCTTAAGTTGCAATGTTTCTCACTGACACAGTACATCGTAATCCAATATTTCGCTATCGCTCATCCATATCACAAGTGTGCTGGTATTTGTGCAGCCGTAATTGTTTTGTGTGGGTATTAACTGTATGCAATTTGATGTGAATTGCATTTTAGATAAGTTTTAATTTTATTATTCTGGTTTAGGTTGTTCGTAACAAACCCGTCATCAAGCCAGCTAAAGGAACGAGACGGTGCAACTGTCGCCAGGAAATGGTGACACGACAACTTGGTCCAGGACGATTTCAGATGACTCAGCAAACTGTATGTGATGAATGCCCTAATGTAAGGTATGTTGATCCATCACCTAGTCTAGTCATTTGAAAACTTGTTTGTCATTGGGGATTGGTTTTCTGCAGTTAGTAAACGACAATGCTTTACTTACGGTTTGAATATCACTCGTGAAAAGCAAAAGTTGAATCATGAGTCTGAAGGCATTTCACGCCTCAGAGTGAACATTGGAGTTGATTGTTTACATGTATTTGGTTGCTGATGCTGTCAGCCTGAGGGGCGACATAGCTTTAGAATTAAGTTTCTGCTATCGTGTATGGCTCGTCATGTTCACTGTGTGTTAGTGCTGGTTTAATCGAAATTTCTGTTAGCCAAATTTGCTACACGGTTAACCAATATTTTAAGTTAATAACATCTCATCCCATGCAGGTTTAAATTCATTGAACATAGTTTAATGTGTATTTAGAGAATCTGCTGTCCATACCTGAGAAAATCTTACAAATAACACTTAAAAACGCACTTTTCATCAGATTGTTTTACATTATGAACAGATAATTTTAAATTTTGATTTTTACTGGATAGTTTGGTAGATTTAGCATGTATGGGAATCTACTTAAACTTTGTTGTTCCCAAAGGCTGTGGGAAGCCCTACAACATCCAAAAACTTTTGACGCATTCGGATTGTATAATTGTTGGGCAGTTGGGGGATATAACGAGAAGGCTGGTGACATTATGCCACTAAAGGAAGTAGATGTAGCTTGTTAATCTGAACTGACTGAAGTTTAAACCTTACCATCAGCCTTGCAATTGCAACCCTCTTGAAATGAACTAATTATTGTTTCTGTAATGTCTATAGTGTCCTTTCTTGGCATCTTGGCCTTGTTTTAATAAAAGGAGGTGGTATACTGTTGTGACCTTGTTTACTTACTGTATTGTTTTTTTCTTTTGCCTTTAGATTAGTGAATGAAGAGAAAGTGTTGGAAATTGAAATTGAATCTGGAATGCACGACGGACAAGAACAGAGATTTGTGGCCGAAGGTAAGATTATTGGTAGACAACTTATTTCAGTCTGTGTCGCAGATGTTTTAGTTGCTCCTTGTTCAACAGTGCCTTCCATAACGACCAAACAAACTAGAAAAACTTGCCGTTTGCTCGCTCAAAGCAGTTAGGCTCAACTCTTGACGTCATTAATACAATGTGTGGTTAGGCCACTAAAAATTAAGTAAGTGGTTCTCAGGAGTGCAAACGTGGGTTTTTTTCTTAGCGCATGAAACGTTTTTTTTACGAAACTGTCTAAAAAAAAATGTACCAATCAGTGGCAATCACGCATCAGCACTTTCACCACACATTACCTGGGGCCAATGACCACATGATCGCCTAGAAACTAATCTAAGGGTCGTTTCAGAGGCATGTCACAACTAAAAACTTGGATCCAAAGAATGACTTTTATCGAATATACAACTTAGCATGCTGATACTTGCATTAAAACATAGATATTATAATCGGCAATGAAATGTAAGCTACTGATTCCATTTCGTTTAGTAAAAAATAGTCATCGCCCGCATCTGAAAAATCACGAACAAAACGGGGAAAAAAAAGACCACCCGCTGGCATCAAATTTTTTTATACCGCCTTAGCACCACTTAATTAATTTTTAGTGGCCTTTCTTCCATTCAGTACCGTAATCGGAATTTGGCAAACTCAACAGATCATTCAAAAGAGGGGAAGTGATCTTATTTATCATGGTCATCATCATGACTTAAGGATTGTGGCACCTTATCAGCAGCGGTTGGTAGCGAGCACGTGCGCGAGGTGACGTCACACCAACTTATGCAACTCTGACTGACTTATTGACTAACTCCAGATGGAGCCATCAATTGCATCGAAATTTACCATCACTTTCACTCAACATACACTTTTAGAATGCTTTGTGAGTTCCAGATAAGTTTTGACAGTTTGGTTGTGTGATTTTGGGAGGTACTGTAAAACTCAAGTTTGACAGCAAGTATTGCTGAAGAGCTTTTGGCCAATCTGGAAGTAAAGTGCAAATTTGAGCTGTACTGATGGGCTTTTAAAGGGTAATTACATCCATTTTGACATGCATGTTTTACTTTTGGTACACAATAAATATAAACATAAGAATTGCGGTAGGAATACGTTGCGTACGTCCGATACAACAATTTAATTACTGCATCACCAAAATACGGAATGGGTACAACCATTGTTTCGCACGGTACAACCGAAATTAATGCCAAGAGATAGAGCCACTGTTCTGTTTCGACTCAGCAGAACGGAAGCCCACTGAGATAGCTGTGTGTGGCTGCAAGTAGCTCAATCTTCTGACGGCCTTAGCCACTGGCCATCTAAGGCCGTCAGACGCTTGAGCTACTCACAGCCAACACAGCTATCTCAGTCGGCTTCCGTTCACCTGAGTCGAAACAGAACATTGGCTCCATCTGTCGGCTGAGTCGAAACGGAACAGCTTTATCTCTCGGCGTTAATTTAGGTTTTTCCGTGTGAAACGATGGCGGTAACCATTACGTGTTTGGATGATGCAGTAATTAAATCGTTGTATTGGACGTACGTAACAAATTTCTACTGCGATTCTTGTGTTTAGTTATTGTGCAAGTGATCCAAAAGTAAAACATGCATCTCAAAATGGATGTAATTGCCCTTTAATCTGTCAAATCCTCAACTAGCTGATTATTCAACAAATAATCAGCATACCAAACAAACGTTCTTCTTGGTGATGTCCATCTTAATTGTCAAACGCTACCAATGGCAGTATTAAGAACCAATATTGTTCATCAGCAAACCTGTAATTATTCATGAAAAACCTTTGTTGCTCTAATTTGGTGTAATTAACTATTTGGATGCAGTTGAGGTTGACTGAAACATTTTCACTCTCATCTGATTTGTGTCTTCGAACTACTGAGCGGATTCATTGACAGCGATTGGAGGAAGCTCCCGACTCTTCGGGTGGATGGGTTTGCAGGACTTCACGCAATGTAAAGTGGGATGTCAGGAGGGTTTTCTTTCAGAGGATGAAATGGTTAACCAGGAGATTTCGGAGTACACCCTCTCTTGGTGTTAACGTCGTATATGAATGAACTACAGGGTGACAGCTGGCTTTCACAGGTTTTTTTTTGGCCACTTGTACTGGTCGCCATGCTTGCTTGATTACTTGCACTTATCTGTATTTACTATTTACGATCAACACTATTTACGTGATCTTTAGTTGAGCAGCAATCTTAATTTTGACTGGCGGCCCGTTTTACTATTCGCTGCGACCGGCGAACATTTTTTCCGTGGATGTTTCGATACAGCTTTATTACAAATAATATTGAGTATCTCGATCTTATCAGACAAGTAAAAGAGGATTTATTGTTAGTCTCTCTAATAGCTCTATCTTTATTTGCAGGCGAGCCTCATGTCGATGGAGAACCAGGCGATCTTAAAGTTCGAATTCGGACGCAGCCGTAAGTCTAAATTAATTGTTTCAAAAGTGAATAACATTGTGTTATGGTGCTGTAAGGAAGCCACTCTTGGAACTCATCTCCACTATGTCCTTTCCTGAGTAATTAGAATTCTTAACTGGTCCGGTAGCGGTGGTTCTGTGGTTTTCGGTAGATGCATTGTGATTAGTCAAACATTATTACTTAATTCCAGTTGTATAAAGCTTGTATTGTCGCTCTTTCTTTATTTGTTTAACTTTAACTTTTGGATCAACAGACATGTTCGGTTTGAACGCCGAGGAGACGACTTGTATACAAATGTGACGATATCGTTGGCTGATGCTCTGACTGGTTTTGAAGTGGACATTCCACATTTGGACGGACATAAGGTATTTTTATTTTCCCGTTTTGATTCTGGTGACCCGTTGGACATTTTCTTAAAGATGCTGAATGCTATAGAACCTTTGAATGTTGATTATTTAACAATTTCGGGAAAGTAAGAAAATGAGTTTTCACACATGATTTTTTTTCGAACAGAATTTATCTAAAAATGTTGGTGTCGTCCTGTTATAGCGATAAAGCACTTTAACTTCGCTGGACTCCCACAAGTAGTATTTCGCAAAATTGTATCAGAAAATTTTTTTTTAACAGCCAATTTTTCTGGACATTGTTTTCTAGCATATTTTGAACATTTCAAGAGACTTTGGACTTGATCGAGGTTTTTTTCCCGAAATATAGGCTTTGCGGAACTTTTGCCGTAGGACAGTTTTTAATGTAACACGAAAGTAAGCCGCAGCCCTCTGTTTGATAAAAAAAAAAAAATGGTTTTAGGCTACGAAAAAAAAATTAGTTGTTTCTCAGGCCCTGCCTGGTGGTCGAATTTGCCCCTTTTCGATGCTTTTTATTTGCTAGTTCAAGCTAAATTTATTACCGTTACAAGGAAAAGCAATTCATTTAGCTGAAAATAAGTATTATTTAGCCTAAATTAACCACTTTCAGCTTCGTAAAATTAAGTGTTTTGCAAGTTTTTCCGTAAAATTTAAATGCAAGTGTTTTGAGCAGTTGAAAGTAAGACTTTAGTTACTTCCAATAAAATAAAAAATAAAATAAAAAGCCTGGTGGCCTGGTTACTTTTTGAATGAAAATACCCGAGAAACAAACTTATTTCTTTTCACGGCGTTATAGAACAATTTTGATTTTTACACGTGATATTGATTAGTTCTAGATAATTTTGCTACATAAAATTTTTTTTTAAGTTTTTTTGGTTCTAATAACTATGATTTGTGAAGTTTTGCCCATATACAGTTTTTGACACAAAATAAATGCAAGCAATAGCTTTCTATTTTTGTAAAACCTGGTTTTATTTTTTTTTAAATATCATGTCACTTGATAATTAGCCTCTTTTAAGTGTGTTCATCAAATAAAAATTATGAAACTGAAGTTTTGACTATTTTGTACAGCTAATTAGGTAGGGGTCTCTCAGGACCCCCGATGTCCGTTAAAGTTAAAAAAGTAGGTTGACCGTTCTAGGGTTAATACTATTACGCCTTTATAAAACTTTTAAGGTTCATTTTCTAACGTAACAAAGAAGACATTGTCATCGGAAATATTTCTGTGAACGGTAATTGTAATAAAGGAATAAAGGAAGCTACAGATGATGTCAATTGAATTTGTTTATTCCTACTGTTTTCTTTGAAAAGGTATCGGTATCGAAAAAGTATCACGGTACCGATACTCAGATTAATTGCGGTGTCGAATTAAA
>JAHWFP010049603.1:0-10968 GCA_023313725.1 Lithobius niger | reverse complement strand
TTGCTACAGGGGAAACTACATAATAATAACTCTCCACAGCAACCTCTCCAGCGAGAAATGGTAGCGGTATCAGATTCCGGCTGCAGGGGTTCCTACATAGTAATAACTCTCCGCAGCACTCTCGTTCCTTCTCAGAAATGGTAGCAGTTGAACAGACTCTGGCTGCAGGGCTTACTACTTAGTAATAACTCCAAGCAACCTCTTTCCCCATCAGAAATGGTAGAGGTAGTGGAGGGGTGATCGGGAGGGAAAGAGTGCTTCCCTGCTCGAAAAGATCGATTTACTGAGGTGAAGGTTGAGGCGGGAGTTAGTGGAGTGTGAAGCACTGAAGAGCATTGCCTTGCCTGAGGGTCAAAACAACAGGTGCCCCAATGCAAGTTTCCTATTCAAGGGGATCAAGTCGCAGAGTAGAACAGCACAATTTTGTTAAAGCTTGAATTTGTAGTAAATAATGGATTGCACTTGACTTAATGGAATAATTTTTCCCGTGGCTTGGATTTAGCTGGAGCTATATAAGCTTTCAGATGGATTGTAGGCGTTTTCTGGTTCATCACGCTAAACCCAGGTGAGCAGGGGTTTGAAACTAAAAAACATGACAGAATGAGAAACGTTGCCCCTTCTCTAAAAAAATATGTACTGCGATGGAGTCAGAACTCTTCTTTAATAGAGATGGAACAGCACGCAACATTGCCCTCATAAGACTACTGTGGTTAAAGATAACCAAAATAGAGGAAGTTAGAAAGGTGCACAAAAATACACAAAAAAATCTATGTTTCAGGTCGGAAAACTACCCGCTTTCAAACACCACACTTCAGTCAAAAAAACGAGCATTAATACAGAAAATAGCCTTCGGGGGCAGTCCACCCAACAACAAGCATCAATCAAAAGTTAAAATCTAAAATAAAAAGTACCTAAGTCTGGTTAAAAGCTTTTAACCAGACTTAGGTCCTTTTTATTTTAGGTTTTAAGTTTTGATTGATGCCTGTTGTTGAGTGAACTGCCCCTGAAGTGTATATTATGTATTGACGTTCGCTCTTTGCGCGAAGTGTGCTGCTTGATAACGGGTAGTCTTTCGACCCCAAAAGTCGCTTTTTTTGTCTATTTTTGTGCACCTTTCTGGCTTCCTCTATTTTTGTTACTGGCTTTGGTGCTTTAACCTTTATGTTAAAAACAACAGTCACCTTTGGCCAAAGTCCATACATTTGACTTCTTTGTTTCATATTGCCTTTGACTATGCTAAGTGAATAGATAACCTGGCTTCAACATTGTCTTGGAATGCTTGGATAACTTGGAATACGGAGGAAGAGTAAAATTGTATGACGTCATAGCACTGGAGGGTATCAGTAAAGGAATGGTATCAAATCCTCTCTGTTACTCACTGACGTCATAATCATTGAGTTCAGATCCGTGATAACAAGGGGGGGGGCAGGGTCTTATTACATTGCCCCCCCCCCCTCCCCTCTTCGAAAACAACCACAGGGAAAACTGTTTTACATAAAGAGAATAACAGATATTGGTGGCTAGATGAAAAGAACAGGCGCAAACATGATAAGAAGGCATGCATAGTGCACACAGATGATGAATTGAAAACTAGATTAGTTAGCAGTTGTACACTGATTTGCCTTCAAGTAATCATGGTACATAATCTCATAATCAGTGCCACAGCTAGGCTTTTTCAAAGGGGGTGCAGAAGTAAAATATAGGGCCCTAAAACATAAACAATTATGGGTTCGAGGTTGTAGCTTATTTTATAGTAGGTTTCATGTACAAATTTGGGCCCCCCCCTCCTTTGAATTTAGGCCCCCTTGCCTCCCGGGTGCACCATTTGCACCCCTCGTAATTGTAGCACGCTCATAATACTTCATCATAAAATTGGGCTGTTTCAAAAAATTACTAGAACGTATCTCGAGAATTGTTGTAGGTAAAAGTACTCTTATTTACATTCTGAAGCTGTAGTCTCCAAACTTTTCAAACTGAGGACATAACACAGTTGCTTACCTTCACGGGTGTCAGTTGATTGGTTGATTTTGGTTTTTGACTGAAGCCTGGGCAAACATGGCCATCGGCCCTAGAACGAGGATAGAAGTCACGGGAAGGGCAGTGAAAGGAAGAGATTATCGCACAAGGTACAAAAAGTTTACTTTCCCTGACTTCGTTCAGGGAAAACACTACATACCATCAAAAGAGTAAACAACTGAATAATAGCACGAAATGGAAAATAGAGTGCTGGCTGAACAAAAGTGCTTCTTGGGCAACATTCTGCCCCCGGGCTGTACTCCGAACATGCTTACAGAGCAGCAACAGAACTCGCTGACGCAACAGGCTGGTCTCCTTTCTCTTTGGCATTTATTACAGTACTCCTACACAAAAGGTCTCGAAGTTCGAATAAATGTGAACCTATATGGTAAAATTCTACCACTTTTTTTTGTATTATTTAATCATCCCGTTTCTTTTCTGACTCTGAATCTTTATTTGTGTGGTGAAGAGGAGGGTGGGGGGGGGGGGGCTTAAAAACAACAAAAATCTCACAAAGTTGGGCTAGTGATTAGCAGTAGTGGTAGATACTGAATTTGATGGATGAAAACACGAAAAATGCTGTTGAGACGATATGACATGATGAAGGAGACAAAGTGTTCAGACAAGTAGTGGTTGTGAAGGTTAGTGGATGAAAATTTCCGCCCGACAGCAGTTAAAAATCCCAAGGTCATGGAAACTGGACATGAATTTTAATTTTCGAAGGGTAATTCCTCTCTTGGTCACCTAAATAACAAACAATATACACTATGGCGCAGTGACAATAACGTGACATTATTACATATAAAGCTATGCTGGAGCCAGTAAATGGGCTAGCGGCAAGGGACACTGAAGGGGGAAAAGAAGAGCGTTTTACTGCAGCCAATGCTGTTAGAGTGGATTTCTTAGGCCTAAAACACGCGATTTTTGTCGATTTGTTGGTAGTTGCTGAAATTTTTAGCAAGTGGAATCTTTTCTTTTTCGATTACAACCTCGCAGCAAAAGGGATTGGAGAAAAAAACGTCATTTTAGGTCTAAGAAACCCGCAATCAAATCACTGGCTTGACTAGAAGTGCCGTTGTTTTTACCTCCATTTAATCTGGTGCCCCTTGTAGCTATCTCTCCAAATGTTAGCTCGTAGCCAATATGGCGTCATTGTCGCTGCTCTATACAATGAATAATGAGCCTTTTGAGATTAAAACAGAACTCCCCGGTACCCATATTTACAAATAAAAGTGCAACACTGAATTTGATGTTTTGCAAAATAGCTGAAAAAACAATAAAATAATTTCATACAGTAAATATCAATACTGGAGTTTTGCTTAAACCGCCATTTACCAAATCACTTCTGCTTTGCATTAGGAATACGATTACTGAAGAAATATACAAAGTAATACCATGTGTTTCTTTTCCTAGAAACTCTTTAGCAGAACAGGAAAATGGCAAAAAAAAAAGGGGACTGACGTAGTGTATGTACAATGCGTAATAAATGAGTGGACTAATTCAAACCGCAGGCAAGGACGTTTTTATTGGGGGGTGCGGGAAAGGGGTGTCAACCCCCCCCCCAAAGTTTGGCCAGTTGGCAAAATTACATCATTTTTGGTCAGTCGGCAAATCATTCGGAAAAATTACATAAATTTTTGGCCAGATGGAAAATTATGTAAGTAAATTTCTGGTTTACACCCCTCCAACTTTTATCCTTCCTGACGTGTCTGACCGCAGGATTATCGATAGCGACGTTAGAACTGAAGCAAGTTACCTATGAGCTGTCACAGCCTCACGTAATGAAACGGTCGGGTACAACTTGAAGACAATACAACAAAGAAAAATTAAGTATAAAAAAAAAAAAATTCCGAACTGACGCGCACAGTAAGCACGGCATTTTAAATACCAGCAAACAAATTAATCAAGTTTGTTCGAACTTTGGCGGACGGTATGCCCATATCTCACGGCAAAAACAGACGGTATGGGGTGCAAAGATTTCGTGAAGAGGCGGTATGCCATACTGTCACATACCGCCCGAATTCGAGTACTGCTCTTACAATTTGCGCAGCTTAACAACCTTAGAATTTGTCCTCTAAGTTATAGCATTATTTACATGTAAACTCACACATGCCACTGTTTTCCTGGATTCGTTATTGTTAATTAACTGAATAGGCTTAGTTAAAGAGAGGGGTTGTCAGTAGAGTTGGGTTGCTCCATCGATTGCTGTTATTTTAACGACAAGGTCTCTTAGATCGTCTCCATCTTCAACGCAATTTGTCGTCAACTATTGATCGTTGACCGTCTGGTCAGCGGCATGACCGTTATTACATCTTATCCTTTCCTTGTTCTGGCCTTTCTCTTGATTTTGGTAAATAAGTGAAAGTGGTTATGAAACCCCTGGTGGTGGTCCAGCAACATACACTAATCACATAAGTACCTGAAAGATTTTGGTAAGTAGGCCGAACTAAGCTTCACAGTATATACCTACTCAAAAAAGTCGGGAGATGAGGCACATTTACCTATACTTAAGTGGTGTTTACTCGTTGCACTAAGTAACACTGACACAAACCTTCATGAGTATTTAACTTGAAGTAAATACTAAATTGTGAACCATGGCCTTAAAGGTGCCTACTTACCGAATGACTGGTTGCAGTATCTAGCGCCATCTACCATTAGTTAGTTCTATGTAGCACTTGATTTCAACAAGCGAAGGAGTGCGCAAAGAAATTAATTTTTACTCAACAAACTAGCCATGTGCCTCCTTAATTATTGAATTTAAAGTTGGTGTGGCGTCCACGTGCACCAAAAATCAAGCGGTCGAGGTTAACGGTATCGCTGTCACTCGATGGCGCCCATCTAGCAGTTCAAAATCTGCATTTCGAGTGGTCGATATACGGAAAAAAGCGACCGTGATGTCGTTAGGCTTAACTTTACCGCTTGTTTTCTGTACCACCAACGTGCACCAACTTTACACTCAATAATTAGGGAGGACGTGGCTCGTTTGTTGTGTAAAAAGAAATTTATTTGTGTGTTCCTTTGCCTCTTGAAAATAAAGGCTAGACAGAGCTAGATAGCGGCAAATGGCTATAGATGCTGCAGCTTCTATGCTGATGCTGTCATTTTGGTGGCAATCTCCCTATGTTGATTACGTATAAATGTAGTCGATTTTTAATGGAAGCTGTGAGTATGTTGCAAGTAAGGTTAAAGTTAAACAATGTGTGGCCCATTCAGTTTTATGCAGTCTTTAACCGTACTTCAGTCTCATTTTTATTAGTGGATGAACAAACTCCGCCATAGTTATTTTTAGACTCTTCCTTTAGTTCTTTCTATTTCGTTTATTTCTCATCTTCACAAACGCTGGCGCGCCAGGTGCACTTCCGGTAGAGCGCCTGCAAATGGCCGCCTAGCAGCGTCGACCGGAAATGAAGAAGCTGGCACTAAAGATGGCGCCCGTTGTGACTTAATATCCTCCAAGCAGTGAGGTAAAACCAGTCGATTCGGGTTGGGCTGATCTATCTTCTCGGCATACAAACGTTGTCTACGGGGAATGGAAGTTCTAACCTTTCCCTATTCCCAATAGCCTCCATCGGGAATCGGAGAAGGAAAGGGGATTTGGGAATAGCAGGAAATGTTGAGGGAGGGAGCATTCATTATGAAGGCCATCAAGTAGGCAATGCAGCGAGCAAGCGCATAAGACGTTCCATAAGACTTCAATACCTTAGAGAAAGAAGGGAACGCTTGCGGTATCACGCGCGTAATTTGTGTGCTAATTCCCTGGCGAGAGATAAATTAAAGACTGCCTCGTTGAAGTTTATGTGAGGATTTTATGCTCATTTTGTCACGCAAAGTTTGCTAATGTGCGTCGGTACTGAAGCAACTTGTTTAAGTGCCGCAGTGTTAACTTTTTCGGAAGCTGGCTTTGACCAACAATTGAGAAGTTAAGAAAACACAATAAAACACGAGTTACTGCATAATGCCGTCTGATTGTGAAACACTTTCACTTAGAGGCAGACTGCACGCAGCTTTGTAAAACTTTCTGTTGCTCTAAGCCATGCGCAATGACTGTTTGCCGTGACGTCACCATGAGTTAGCCAATGACGAACGAGAACAATGGCTGTTTGGCCGTCTGATTGGACTAGCCCAGTCACGTGATATGCACGTCATAGCAAACAGCCATGGCGTGTGGTGTACAAACTTTTGTTTTCTTTACTTCTTGTATGGCGAATTCGGGATTTTTTTTTTTAACATTTCTTCTTTTTTATGCATTTTGTATGACCCATATGTCAGACGAAGTAACTTTTGTACAGCTTATCTGGCTCACAGTGCCGCAACTAGACTTTTTCTAAGGGGGGGGGGGGGTGCAAGAGTAAAGTGTAGGGTCCCAAAAGACTAAACAATTATGGGTGCCAGATTGTGGCTTATTTTTCAGTAGTTTTATGTACAAATTTGGGCCCCTTGCTTTGAATTTAGGGCCCCCGTGCCTTGCACCCTTTGCACCCACCCCCATTTATAGCGGCCATGCTGGCTCAATTGAGAACCTTATTGGTCGGTTTTAAGGCGAAGAAAATTTGGTGAGGGTAGGGGCCAACCAAGCTAACACTGTAATCAAACCGAGTGGTTACCTCCAATCGTCACAGAGGTAAAAGACTCTGCTTTGCTCAGTACAAAAGTTAGATTCAGTCAAAGCCCACAGCGATGCTCGGTGCTTAGAGGATCCAAGACCTATGATAAATAACAGAAAAGAAATTTTGCGGTCGAAAAAAATGGTGAGGTGATTTGTAAATGCTGGTTTCAAAAGCTCGTGTCCTGATCCAGTTTCCATTGTCGAGGTTTTTTTTTTAGACTAGCTGCCAAAAAAAATCTGAAAGTGTTTTTTTTTCCAGAGGTTAAATGGAGGCTTAGTGCCGTGAATGGTTATTTTTTTTGTTGGCTCTCATGGCAAACAATCGGCGACAAAACACACGAGAAAGTCAAGCCAAACCATCAGCTTTCATTTCCCACGAGGCATTTCACTTTTAGCGCACCACTCGACCAATAACAAAGGCGCCAGACGTTTCTAGCGCTTCGACGCCAGGTCATAGGTGAAACCGCTTTTCCGACTGGAGGAACAGGAGGATTACTCATAAACCTTTGTCCAAAGATAAAACACGACATTTTATATGACAACTAAAATACCATTATATTTTGTTGATTTATTCAGAAGTCGTGCCAAAGAGACAAACCAAGTGACTGGCTGCTTGCGGGTGCACCTTCCTTTTATAGCCTTGCTCAGTATGCTCTGTTTGTTGCAAAATAACAAACAGTGGCTGTGTACTGCATAGAAGTGTTAAATGCTAATTTTTTTCTGATACGAGTATGACACAAGCCAGGGTAGCGACTTCCTAGTCGCAAGTGGTCTTCTGTACACTTCCGCCTCTTACGCGCTTCATACTTCCGTTTTTTTTTTTTTTTATATTAATTCAACTCATTTTTGGACTCTGAATCTAACGGTAAACAGTTTGTCTCTATCTCATACCGTTCCATAGATGATAGCATTCTTGTTTGCCACTCCACTTTCGGGCCACTTCCGGTTCGTACTGAGTTCCGGTGTTGTTAGTTAATTTTTAGCTATTTTTGGATGCTGAATCTACAGTTTGAAACTGTTGGAATGAAAACCAAGCGTCGCAAGCTAACAAAGGCTTGTCCCTTATTTGTAACAGAATTGTTACAATAAAGAGCTTACACAGTTTGCATTGTTACATTGTTATCACGAGCGCTTTAAGTGCTAAAAAGTGACAATGGAAAAGAATACGTAAATTCTAGCCTAAATTCCTTCTTAGAAGAAAAGGGCATAAAACACGTTACTACATCCCTGTATTGCCCCGAAAGTAACGGCCGTTCGGAAATCGGAAATAGATATCTTATGACGCTAGTTAGAGCTGCAATAATCTCTAGTAACCTACCTTTAAAACTCTGGGAAGAATTAATACTAACAGCTGCATACATTCGCAATAGATGTACTAGCAAAAGGCATCAAAACGTAACACCACTACAGTTATGGCTTAATAGACAAGAAAGACCAACTGTAAAACATTTAAAAGCCATAGGGTGCATTTGTTTTGCACATGTTCTTAAACAAATTAGGAATAAACTTCAACCAAGAGGTATAAAGTGCGTAATGATAGGCTATGATCCTGGATCAAGATGTTATAGATTATGGGACTTATGGAATGGTGGTGTTATCGTCACAAGAAATGTAATTTTCCTTAAAAACGAAACAAATATTAGTGTAGCTAATCAACAAAGTCTATTAGATATATTCTTCACAGATGGAGCAGAAACTGTTGGAACAGACACTAATGGCAAACAAGCACCAGGACTTGGAAGGCAAAAAGAGTCCCGAGGGGAGGAGCCAGTAGTTGAAGATGAAGAGGAGGAAGCACATCAAACAAGGACAACTACCACAGAAGTACAAACCGCGGTAGGGAATGAGGAAAACGTCAGTGACGCAAGAACTCCAGAACCAGAAGTGGAAAATGAAAGAGAACCCCGAGCTATAAGGTCATCAGGCCCAGATTACCAAGAAGTTGGTAAAGTAAGTGGTGGAGAGAGAGATGTAATTTACGAAGATAATAATCAACTACAATGTATGAATAATCAAGAAACTGAAATGTCAGTAAGACGAATTACTAGAAGCATGTCGAAAAAGCACAATCCAACCAGTTTAAAGGGGGAGAATTGAAGATGAAGCCCTTGTAGCAGTGAATAAGGAAGATTCTTTACTCAAGGGACTTATACAATATTTTGAAACTGGTGGCTCGTGCGAGAAAATAATGCAAGAATTATACGGCAAAAACGTTTTAACAGATTTAGAAAAACAAAAATGTTTCTTAAACACCTGTAATGATGATTGCGTTTGCAGTAGTGAACCCTTCTGTCTTCATACCTAACACATATCAACAAGCTATGACTTGCGAAGATAAAGAAAAATGGCTAGAAGCAATTCATTCAGAATACGGAAGTCTCATGGCCAATGGCACCTGGGAGTTGGACGACCCACGGCCAGAAGTGGCAATTGTTGATTGTAGATGGGTGTTTTGTGTGAAGAGGAATGCCCTAGGGGCAGTAGACAGATACAAGGCAAGATTAGTAGCTAAAGGATTTACACAACGCTACTTAGAATCGTATTTTGAGACATACAGTCCGACTGTTGGGCTATCCACAATTAGACTAATTTTAAGTCTGGCCGTGCAAAACGGGTGGCATGTGGACCAGTTCGACGTGACCACAGCATTCTTAAACGGACGCTTAGACACCTTTGTTAGCATGCACCAACCAGAGGGCTTCGAACAACCTGGTCAAGAAGGAAAGATATGCCGCCTTATTAAAAGCATCTATGGACTAAAACAATCATCGAGATGCTGGTACCAGTTCATGAAATTCATGAAATTCATGAAATTCATGAAGTTCATGAAATTCTGACAGGCCATGGCATGAAGAGATGTTTGTCTGACGCGTGTGTCTATTGGATACAAATTGAGTCATCAATAGGAATCGTCACCATTTATGTTGATGATTTGGCGTGTGCCTCTCAAGATAGTTTCATGCGTTTGAAATTAAGAAGTATATTACAAAGTGATCTTGACATAAAATATCTAGGACCATTAAAATTTTTATTAGGCATCCAATTTGAAAGGTATTTAGATGGTTCACTCGGACTTCATCAAGAAACGTACATCGACAATATACTGTAAAAGTTTAATATGGAGAATTGTAAGATGGTGAGCACTCCCGTGGCACCAGGCACTCATTTGTTAAAAACGAAGACGCTTAACTTACAAGAATAAGAAGAAATGAAATTGGTGCCGTATAGACAACTTGTAGGAAGTTTATCTTACGTGGCGTTGGCGACCAGACCAGACATCGCTTACGCAGTAAATGCAGTTTCTGTTCATTCAGTTAATCCAAGCCCTGTGCACTGGACCGCTGCAAAAAGAATTTTACGTTACCTAAAAGAAACGAAGAACCTACGTCTAATCTGCAAGAAGAGTAACGAAGGTTTCAGAGTTTATACCGACGCTAGCCATGCAGACGACCCAACGACCGAAGGTCAACTAGTGGTGTATACGTATGTTATGGTGGTTCACCGGTGTTGTGGCGTACTAAACAAAAATCTGTTTCCCTAAGCACATGCGGACCCGAGTATAGAGCGCTGTGTTTGGGGGCAAGAGAAATTTTCTGGATGCGAACACTTTTACAAGAAATTGGTGATGATCCAGTACCAGTGGAAACTACAGATGTTTACTGTGATTCACAAGCGGCAATTGCACACGCAAATTCGCAAATTGAGCGATCACGTACAAAACATTTTGACATCGTATACCACTTTGTATGTGAGAAAATAAGATCCAAGGACATTCGTCTCGTATATGTGCCAACAGAAGACAACTAGGCAGATATACTGACCAAAGGACTGAGCGCGTGTCGCAATGCGTTATTACTAACATTTTTGTCTGTTTCAGGACCAACGTAATTTGAAAATCATCTTTGCAAGAGACTTGTTTTCAAGGGGGAGTTTGTTGGAATAAAAACCAAGCGTTGCAAGCTAACAAAGGCTTGTCCCTTATTTGGAACAGAATTGTTACAATAAAGAGCTTACACAGTTTGTATCGTTACATTGTTATCACGAACGCTCTAATGTTTTTTGTACTCAAGCTCTACTTTTCGTTGTGAACGGGTGTTTAGCCATGTTGGCTTCACCTTGTTGATATGTAAAATAGTATTCTACTGATGACTAAATCTCTTACTTTTATTTATTACTCTGCGTCAGTCTCTAGTCATTTATCCACGCTACGATGTTAATCTTTTACCTCAACAGAAACCATTCACCTCTATTTGGTACCGTTCCGTAGATCATGGACTCGCTTGTCGGCCATTTCCGGGTACTTGTGGGCCACTTATCGAACCACTTCATATTCTGTTTTTAATTTT
>JAHWFP010049602.1:0-16453 GCA_023313725.1 Lithobius niger | reverse complement strand
GCCACGTTTAATTGGGTCCAGCCCGGTAGAAGGCGTCTCCCCGTGGAACGCGCGTGTTGGCTGGTTATCTGCCCAGTCCAGATAAGGCAACAGTCTGGTCGTACCTGTAACTCCATAAGGAGAATCCAAGGCCACTCCCTTGTCTAACACCTACACGGACCGTCGACCCAGCTGATGATACGAAAGGGGCCATCAAAGGGGAAAATGGCTGTTTCGCAAAGATACTGGAGGAAATAAAGTTGAACTATGCTTCTTGCCTGTATCAGGATAGAAACGTCTCTGAAGCGTGTGAAGAGCGTATAAATAAAGCATGGACCTTGCTCCAGCGTGTCTAGATCGCGGCGCCGCCCAGGGACGATTTTACTGGGAAGTGTGTGTATGTGTGTGTGTGTGTGTGTGTCCGGGGGGGGGGGGGGGTTGTTGTTTCACCTCCTCCAATAAGGCACATACAAAGATAAGAGTTGCGCTAAATGAAAGATAATTAAATTACGCTTCGGTACGGCCTATTTTCACACCGGAGACTTGCATTTCCGACCCTTAAATACTCAAAAAACTTCTCTGAAGGCTGATCATAACGTCAGAGTGCGATCAGGCAAAGTTACTGTTCAGGTAAACTTATTATATTATGTTATTTATTCACCCAAAATCAAAACTGGTATTAGAGAAGCCGCCAAGTTTCCAAAAAGGGTCGGTCTTTAAAAGTAGGGATATCATTCAAGCAGGGAAAGGCCGCCAAGGTTAATCCTGTTTGTCAAGTTCGAAAGGTAAATGTAAATCAGAAGTTTTCCTTCAAAGTTTTCCTTGAACGTCCAAAGTATCATTCGTTGCATTAACTTGGCTAATAGGATTAACCTTGGCGGCCTTTCCATGGTTGAATGATAGCACTATACTTTCAAAGGCCGTCCCTTTTTGGAAACTTGGCGTCTTCTTTTATACCTGTTTTGGGTGGATATCACACACAGTTAACTTTCGTAGGACTGTGAATGTACAAAAGGTCACATGGTCTCATCGTCACCTCTACCTCTTTTCTGGAGGAATTTTATGTTTATGTTTTATGTTGGATGTGTATTTTGCATCATGTATCAGCAACACGATAGAAACTGGTTTTGCTTCAACTGACTAGACTCAACGGAAAAAGCAGGCCTGTAGGTTTTAAAAGGACATTCGCGTTTCTGAAGCACAGAGATGCGTGGATTGAGCGAGCGGTTTTCACATAGGCTATATATATATAGTACACTTTGTCAACGCATTTCTCGTTTTGCTCCCTCAATCTTTCATTCAGCACCACTCTCACCTTCGCAAAGGCCTTACATCCGGAGTGTAGGCCTACAAACATGCAAACAAACAAGCAAATCGTGCTTTTTGAATGATGTTTGATAGGTGAAATGCAGGCATGCAACTGCGTTGAAATAATCAGATTCGTACATCGATTTTGTGATGGTCGAGTAAGCTATGTGAAGCAAAGCTAGACGCCAATAGAGCGAGAGAAGCGAACGACATATGACTAGTGAGGAAAGATAACGCATTCCAGGTAGAGATAGCTCAGAAATGAAAAAAAAGTGTAATAGAGCCAACATTGTGAACGGCTAAGAATGACAAGTGAGCAGCAATAATGTCGGAAAAATTCAAGTGTTAGCACGAATCCTGGAATTAAACCGGCCTTTAGAGTTGGGAGTGCAATGCAGTAGACCCCCCACTAGCCAACTCGACACACGGATCGTGTGAAAAGCACTGTGTCATATTGTTGGAAGTTTGTAGTTCAGACATTTCTTGGCATCACTTGTTGTGTACTGAGGGAAGTGGGGGGGGGGGGAATTGAGGGCTCGACAGTTGTGTACTGCGTACTGACGGTTAAGTCACATGGCCAAGTAGACAAGCAAACCCTGATTGTAGTACGCCTACGATACTCACACTGTTTCATTCGGATTTGTAAAGATTTTATGGACCTGTCTTATTTATTCTATTGGTAGATGGCGCTTTAACCATGTAGGTCGGATTCTTGCCGGTGACTTGGGTTTGTAAGAATCATTGCCACTCTCAACCATCTAAATATGAAGTCTAAAAATAGTTTATGGCTTTTTGTATTTGACTACAGATCCCCCTGCTGACAGAAAAAAAACCCAAAGTGGTCAAAGTTAAAATGCTGCACGATGGTGTAACCTAGGAAAAAAGACGTCCTTTCTCGGGACGGACTCGGAGAGTGACAAGATTGTAGAAAATTTGTACAGGGCTCGCTGCCAACTTCAATTGGTTAAAATAAATAAGAAATATACGAATTTTTTTGTTAAAAATAGAAGCTTTACATGAAAATCAAACAACATTTACCGGAGGTTTATGTGAATTACTAGCTGACGTGTTTGATGCATCGTTTGCAACATTGGACGGTTTTGCTCTCACATGTGTTTGTTTCGGATGGCGTGTATCCCGTCTATGTATTTTTGTGCACACTGGCTAGCAAACGCTGATTTTCGTTCGCTTCGCTCACTCAATCAGCGCACTCCCCTGACCCGGCCTCCACACACTTTCATGGATGCAGTGGGAGAGTGTCCATTGTATTACAAGACAAATACATTTTTGGTTATCCTGCAATACAATAAGAAGATAAAAATCACTTCTGAGTGCACGTCACGGTTGGTACATGCTTTACTTGGCCATATTTGGCCGCTCGACCAAGTCACGTTTCTTTTTCATTCCATGTTGCAGTGCCACGGACGTGGAAGATCGATGTTCCTCTTTTAGGAACTAAATAATTATTGGTATATCAAGGAAACACACCACAAACAGGTCAATATTTTAGTTCGTACCTGAAAAATATCGGAAATATCGCAGCATTTCACGATTTATATGAGCTTTACAGTAATCCTACAATTGGAAACATACGAGGACTGAAAGTCCTGTACCGTATCATACGATCTTTGCAGCTTGATAGGTTTTTTCATCATACATTTTCATCCACAAATTCAAAGTACAAGGTAAACGAGTATATCGATCCATATCCCGGTGCAATGACAGCCTCATCACTTTAGGTTATAGGCCTATATCATTACTCGCGTATACAAACAACCACGTAAGAAAACGCTGCCGACGAACCAACAACGTTTTAACTTTTTACGACCCGCCGAAAGCCCAACGCCCCGAAATTTCTATTGTTGTGTCTCGACCGTGTTTGGTTGCTTTTATTGTTCGGGTGTGGTGAGCTTCTCGTGTGGATCAATAGTACTGAATTATGTGGAAATGCACGCGCTATGTTAAGTAGACAATGACCAACAACGGCACGAAATGGCTTGCGTTATGTTACGATGCCGCTTTTCACGTCGAGCCTTGCAGCTAAATACCGCAACCTCACGCACGTAGATTTATGATGGACGCGTGCGACCTTCGGTCTCCGTACATGAAATCTGGATATCTTCACGTTGGAGACATTTCAATGAAGTTAGCGTTGTAACCTTCGCACATTTGCCCTGAAGTCGTAAATATTGCTTGTTCAATGGCTCAATTTGGGGAGGGGGAGGGGGGGGGAAGTCAAAAAGAGCCCAAAATTAACGATGAAATGCCTTTTCAATATAGTTATGTTGACAACACATTCGTGTTTCCTCCCCACCCCCCTCCCATTTTTCTGCAGGGTTAATTTTTCCGGTGTTGGAATTTTTCAAGGAAACAAGCCCTTTGAAGCGATATTTTAAATTTTTTTTTGGAGCATGGCAAACCATAAAATTCATTAAAAAACCTTTATAGAACTTTTCTCCCATTACTTTATCCACCGTAATGCCACATACTGCCCTATATAGTAAAAGTTTTATTAATTTGTTGACGTTTTTTATAAATTTAATTAGTAAAACATGTTAAAGCGTTAATTACTTTATGACTTTTCTTTTCTTAGAGAGCTCATTGTTCGTTTTTTTTTAAGAAAAAGAAAAATCGTCGAGTAATTTACGCGTTAACATGCCAATTGGAAATCAACAAAATACGTCAACAAATTAGTAAAGATAACCGTAATAACAATAACATTGCATAAGTTCCAAAATTGCATTTCTGAATTTATGTTTCATGATGCAAACTTCTTCTGTTTATGTTAACCCAAGAAACGGACAGAAAGTGCGAACTATACTTCTTCGAGGAAGGACTTAAGGTGATTGATGGAAAGCACTGAACAAAAGATTACACGGAAGGCCCCTGCCTTTTGTCTCAAGTTGGATTCGGCCCTCGTTTAGGTATATCGCCAGTCATTTCCTTTCGCTCAGGCTTCTTGCGTTTCAGCTTTGAATAGAAATGGTGCTCTTTTTTTTTTATTTATCTTTTTTACGATTACAAAAGGTTAGAAAGATAAGCATTTCCGGGGCTGCAACAAACTTTATAGGCCTACTACTCAAGCATGGCGAATGAAATATTTATGTGTACGTGAAGGTAAAAACGATACACCCGTGTCCCCGTTAGACATTGGGAAGCATTATACGAATGGTTGGAAATCCTTGTATGGCTACGAATGTATTTGTTTAAGAAGAGTCACTGTTTGAAATAACCATTAAAGACCTGTATTTTTTGGTATGAGAGGGAGCCAAAAAATTGAAAGTCGGAATAGGGTTCGAAAACTCGGCTTCGGAGCGAAGGAGAAGTGGAGGAGGGGGGGGGGAGTTGATTTAAGTCTCTCGGCACCTTGTACAATAACTCAGTTTCAGCTGTTTATTTTATCTTTAAACGTTCAAAAAAAACAATTCAGAATTTTTGATTTTTGATGTCTTATTTGTACACTTTTACCAAATTTTACTCTTGGCTCTGGTGGTGGGCACTTAACCCCACCCTTTATTGCAATACAATCATATGCCTTTATTAAACAGATTTAAATGCAAGACGGAGAATTGAAAATACTCACACTACAGGGGACCCGTGTTAATTGAACTGTAAACAGTTCTCGCCATGCTTTGATTGTCGAAAGTAATAGAACTACCGAAATCACCAGACGATTTCTGTCGATTTAACAATTACCGTAGTCCGACCGTTTTTCGTGCGAGTTATTTGGTTAATTTTACACACGTGGGGTTAAACTCGTCTTATTTTACTTTATTTGTACTTGCTTTTAATTGAACGTGTTTAATTCAATATTTCACAATTATTTTTGTTTGTTTGACTGTTGGGCAGCTGAATTTGGATGGCTTGCCTGCGTTACACTTGTTGCCTGTAATAGAATGTAATAGAATGTAAATGATGCGTTGTGTCGCGAACCTTGTTTTTAAATCGTTTTAAAAAATACTTCTACTGGTATAAACATTTTCTCACTTCGCTATATTATGAGAGGAACCGTAAATGATCTTTCTTAATTGTAAAAATTATTTTGTTTGTTTTACGTAGCCATAACAGCGTCTCGAAACGAGACCGTATCACATCATTCCCATTGAATTCAATGCTAATACATGGACGAGCTCGATACGATCATGTTTACAGCGCGCTCTCGCGACAAGAACTGTCCCTGCCACAGGCTCGTAGTATAACACTGCCAAACCAAATGAAATACATATGGAAGGATTGGAAGCATCCTTGTTTTGGGGCCGTACTTGTTGTGGAGGATCGAGAAAAATGGCGCTGGGAGGAATGTCCCTTTAACTGCGTTGCGTAAAAAGCAAGTTTCTAAAAATTGAGATTTTAATGCTGACATGAAGGAAAGTGGCTTCACACTTTTTGCTTTGACGAGGAAACAGAAAGTCGGCTCATTTTGCGCATGAAATAGGCAAAACACGTATTTTCGACCACGGAAACGGGAAGCCTCCGCACGTGAGGGAATTATGCGCATTGCTTGCAAAGTAGCCTTAGGTTGTAGAGGTCACTCAAAAAAAAAAACCTACATTCCAGTTATAGCTTCTTTAGCCTTCCCAATCAAAAGTGTTGTTTTGCGAGCAGTGCTGCCTGGATTGAAGTCGTTCTTGACTTCCGCCAGACCATTTTCTACGTGAGAGCTTTCGAAGATACGGAATTCAGACCAGAGATGGAAATGACGTGGGTCTGGTCCCTCGTCAAAGGGGTCACAATTTTTCCGTGGTTCATGGGTCAGAGCTTTGACTCACCGGCCCACGGTAATGTTTGTTTGTAAATTAAACGTTTAACACTCGAATTAAATCTTTAAATTTTGCAATGGCTTTTTTTCTTCTAAATCCCAAAAACATGTTGGATGAAATGATTTACGTCAGATGAAAGTGGGCCACGTTTTCAGACTCATTAATGAATTAATGAAAAAATTTGAATATTTACAGTTAAAAACATAGTTAAAATTGATGACTTGTGGAAAACGGTGTATTTATTTGCAGGATAATATTAGTTTATTTGCAGCATAATTACCTGCTATGTTTATGTATTCATTATTGAAAGGTGCTTTGGAACTATATTGGAAAGTAGGTTGCATACACATTTGTTTTGATGAGAAACGTCTGACATGGATCTCTGTGGGTCATAGTTCGTTCTTAATTACACGGATGTTAACACGTGGGGTGGGTCAGAGTTCGAGTGGATCTGAAAAACTGACCCACAACCATCTCTGGTTCAGATGATACAAGGAAAATCTGGAAATCGTAGGAAAATGAAAATAGGGGGAAATCTTGGTATAATTCAAGAAAAACTGGAACCTTATTCTAAATCTTTGGAGGAAAAAAAGGCAAAACCAAAAAAAAAAAAGAAAGAAAAATCCCAGAATCACCACTATATCAAATTTGATAATTCCGTTTATTACCAGTAATCAGGACACCGTCCACGCCAGCCATGTTACTTATGCATTCAATAAATGAGCTCTGCCTTCCAATTTAGGCCTAAACCTCTCTTGCATAAAAGTACAACAAAGTACAAAAAAAAAACTTTAAACGTTTTCAAAATTATGTGGAAACTACTAGGTACATATAAATGAGACCATTTTTTTTTTAAACTTGCAAAGCTTGTTGTATTATCTGTCACGTATAAAGATAACTTTATAAAAGAGTGTATATTTTTCAAAAAATTCGATTTGTTTACATTGCGTCGAAAATTCATGCTATTTTCACCCAAATCACTAAAGATAGCGGAAAATCATAGGCTTCATTCTATCCAAGGAACCGCTTCGTTGTTTTGTGTGATTAATCTAAACGAAAGATGACCTTTTTGGATGGCGAATGATTGGCACGACTGTCTCAAATGCTGGAGGTCCCGGTATTAATTCTGCTGTCACCCACCGTTGTAAAATTCTGGAAGAATAGGGCCCAGGGAATGCCCTTGTACTCATGTCAACTGTGGCATGTAAACGATCCTGGGTATGTCCCTGTCTATTCCGAAATAACCTTAGCAGTTGAAAACGTTGTGGAGCATGCAAGTCCTGTGTGGTGTCCCTATCTTGTTAGAGATATTAAACTGTGCAGACGTCCTTCGCCAATGGGGCTGCAGAAACATGAACCACGCACAGCGACTTGTACATTCAAGTCTTGAATCCTTAGAGCACAGACGGCTAATAGCTGATATTTGCCTTACTTTCTCAATGTTGAATTAAAGGGACTCATCGATGTGGATCCTGGCATGTTTTTTAAGGTGCGCGGAAACACGTATACTTGAGGGCATAATCTCAAATTATAGTTACGAAAAACAAAGAGAAACTGCACAAAATATTTCTTTTCTAACAGAGTAGTTGAGCCATGGAATAGTCTACCACCGGAACTGTTTGATGCTGAGAGTGTAAACGGTTTTAAACGGGGGTTGACAACTTTAAATTTTTCTAAATACTCAAAGTGTGTTTAATATAATGTGTTGGTCATATAATTACGTATACAACCGTAATTATATTTATTGTAAGGGATAATTTTAATGTTAAGAATATCGTTATTGTGTGTGTGGCGTATCTTGAGTCCTGCAAGTATTTTGTGAGCGGCTACGTCTTCCTGGATGGAGTGGCTTTAATCGATGGCCGTCATTGTTTTTGTAACCATCTTGGATATCAACAAGGCACTCTGCTACCGAAAACGTACAATCGATTATCTGTGTTCGTTCTGCGGAGAACTCAAGATAGGCCGTGGACACTATAGTACAAAACACATTATCTTGGAATTGGACGTTTAACACACTACTATACATTTGACTTTTTAACGTTAGGACTCAGGTGTTAGTGGAATACAAGCTTCCCTTCCAAACTCTTTTACCTCGCTTCTCTAGGTAAAAAAAAAAAACTTTATTATTATTATTACGTCATTAATTCGACTATTTCCTTGTTTTTTTTTTTTTATTTTTTTATTTCTCTAACGAAGCTATTTCAACACAGAAATTGCCTTGGATAATCCTATGAACAGCAGGAAAACTAGAATATAAAAATTGGCCTGAGCCCTCAGTTAGAACATATACATAACACAAGCCGGTTCATAGATGTAGGATAACCAACGACCTTGTAAATAGTATTAGTTAGACTTGACCCACCATGCACATTAAAGACATTAAGTTCTACGTACCGTTGCTACCAAGGTGTCGCCCTCCGCTAAAACACAATATCATGGATGGAATTGTGAAAGCCGCACAATGAAGAGAAAGTTGCAACAGCCGGCACGCAAACATTTTTGGCCAGTTCAGATTTGCCAAAGAGTTGAAATAAATTCAGTTGACCCTTAAGCCGTCTGAAATAAACTAATGCTCTAATAAACAAATCGTCTCAAAAACCCAACCAGGATTAACATCGGCCAGTAGAGACCATTGCGGTCTGGCGATCATAAACTTTCTTCCTAGTTTATGTAGAAAAGACTGCAGGAGACTAATGATTGTTTATCATGTTTACTTTATCCTTTTGCTTAAATGCTTACATTAGGGTAAAGTATGCCGAATTCTAGTTCCCCCTCTCCCCCTCTCCTCTCTCTTCACAATAATAGGGTGCTAGCCTATGAGGCAAACGAAAAAACGCATTTTGACATTTACCAAAAATATGACTGGAGAGCAATCGGCGACTGCAACAAACAGTGTTATGCATAGTAGGGGGCGCCGGGGGGGGGGGGGGTGACTCTGCCCTTTTCGCAAATAAACAAATTTCGTTTTTGTTCCTAAAAAAGGCAAAAAAATGGCGTAGAAAATGGTAAAAAAGATAGCCAAAAAAACCCAAGGTTACCTGAAAAAAATGTCTAGCATAACTTGTTCCCTGTAACTAAAGTTGCCCCTGCCTTCTCGGAGGTGGGAGGGGGTTGGGGGACTGTACACGCTACTGGCAACAGATGTTATCTTGAAAAATTTAGCAAGAGGAATAGCAAACCCGGAATTGAAACCGAAAAACCTTCATTCATGGCACGACCGAGAGTTTGTCCAGAATATTAATGGCGCGGAGACCTCGGCGTATGATTTAGGATTAAAAAAAATTCATGCCACTTGGCTTGATCACAATAATTTTTTGTTTATAAAACTTTTTATAAAAAAAAAAAATATTGTGGTCAAGCCAAGCACCAACCGTTCAATTTTTATATTTTTTAGTGTCCAGAGTAATGTCGTGTTTTTTAATTTTTTTTTTTTTAATTGGCTGAATACTAATGTGTCGTGATTGCCCATTCCAGATTTAATAAGATCGGCGCTTGATCATTTTTCTCGTTTTTTTGCCGTACTCTTTCTGTTTGATTATTTATTTTTGTCTTGGAAATTGACCGGTTTATAGCAAACAAAACAAAACAAACAAAAAGACTGCGACAAAAACGAGAAAATGATAAAGAACCGATCTTATTAAATCTGGATTGGACAAACAAAAAGGCACCAAGACACGAGTGTGAATAGGTGTATTCGGCAATTAAAAACGAAAACGACAATAGGACAGCATAAACTTCATAGCTGCTGAAGGAGTGCGGTTATCTTGTAACCTACCATGGTCGACAGTGACTAGCAGGGACTTACTCTGGTTCCCCTAGTCCTCCACCGTAACAACTCACTTCACTTAATTATTGTGCGCGCGGTGTATCTTGAGTCCTGCAAGTATTTTATGAGCGGCTACGTCTTCCTGGAGGAGGCGGCTTTAATCGACGGCCGCCATTGTTTTTGTAACCATCTTGGATATCAACAAGGCACTCTGCTACTAAAAACGTACAATCGATTATCTGTGTTCCTTCTGCAGCGAACTCAAGATAGGCCGCAGACTTTATAGAATGAGCTTTGCCACGGCCTGGTGAAAGCTTGGTTCTAAAGCGTTCAAACGTCGTCCTAGTTCTAACCAACGTTGTTTGAATTGTCTGAATTGGTCTCTTAATGTTAGGTACAATACTGCCTGTACTGAATGTAGGCTTCACTGCGTGACGCGCTGATTTGCGACATTCAGTTAAACCGATGTAAATGTTGGAAACCGAAGTACCGTTTTAACGAAGAGTGTGGCAAAAATCGTTTAAAAGCTATCCAGCGGGAAAACATGCAGTCCAAAAAAGTTCGACAATGCTCTTGAAACCGAAAATCGATGAAACACCGAATCTCGAACCTCTCGTTTTTTTTTGTTTTTTTTGTTTTTTTTTAGATAATGCACTTAAAATTTGTTTTCCGTGATCACTTCAAAAATGTTGATCTTAAGCTCCATGTTTCTATAATTTACCATTTTTTTAAAAAATATTATGCAACATTTTTCCATCTTTCCATATAATGTATATAAGCATATCACTTTTTTTAGCTAGGCGTAGGGCCTGCGTCATGTTTTACGCAGCGTCTATGGAGCAGTGTGGAAAGTTTCCACTTTCGCATTGTTTATGTATCAGATCATCACGACAAGATCTCGTCACGATTTGGCGCTCTGCGTTTCATTAAAAATTGCCATTGTCGTCACTACAACACGGGGTCTCGGCCGAACACGCCGATGAAAACGTTTTGTTACGTAGTGTAGAATGGGGCGACCTTATAAGACTTGCATATTCAATAGTCCCAGTTTTAATTAGCCAATCCCACACGTTTTCAGTGTTGTAGGCCTACGTTCAAACTCATTCTGCATGTTTAGCACCTTTTACAGGAAACAAAACAAAAAAAAACCCACAAAAAAACCTGCAAGCTTTCCTTATTTTCATCAAAACACCGTTTTAACGGTAAACTTTAATCTCCGCCCTAATCTTTTTAACATGATTTATAATGTAGGTGGCGTGTCGGTCTCCTTAAGCGAGCGCTCTAGCGAATTTAATTATTCGCACACCTGACTTAGAGTTTCATATTAAGGTGTTTGTTTCTACGCTGGACCTGGCTAGCCAAGCAGGACACATGCTCCGATGGCCTGGCGTTTGCGTCGGTGTGCCTTGCACTTGGGTCAAAGGGCCAATTCTTGGCCTTGCTGGATGGTAATTACAATGTGCACCGACCGTCTTGTAAGGTCGAATTAAAGATGCCAAAAACTAGAAGCTTATATGTTGGTTGTTAGGAACAGAGTGTTTCTGTTACACTTAGAGAATGAATAAATGTATGAATCACGTCGTGGGTTGATGAATACATAATAGTGGGAGGGAAAGTTGAGAAGGGTCGGGGGGGGGGGGGATGGTGAGCCTGTGAGGTGAATTTTTAGAGGAAGTGGGACTTGAAATGTTGCAACATGGATGCAATGTGTATACGTTTAACAGTGCGTGTCTTAAAGGAGAAGTATGGACACGACGGAGAAGAACGCTTATGTTACTAATAGTAACTTACTATCCTCGAGCTTTTCATAGGGTGTGGGACGTTCTGGAAAACCTGCGAAAGTCAGGGAATTTACAAGGTGGATTAATTTAAGGCAAACCGATTTAAATAGAGATTTAAATAAAATGACTTTTATTAATGTTAATCACTTCGATGTATATCATGATTTTTGTTAATAATAATCCGGATTTCAATCAGTAATTTTTCTTTACCCTTCCCCTAAACATTACAATTAATTACACCCTATAATTTCCAGGTTAAGTTTAGTTTCTCTTATGATCAGTGTTGCGGAACAGCTGCTTAGGGCGACAACCTAGTCTGCAGGTATGGATAAGCTCTTTTTGGCATTTGAATTAATGGGCCATGTAAAAATAACGTAGTGCCATCTTTTCCCACTTTCCACTTTGCCTTTCTTTTGGGGGGTGGGGGGGGGATGGGTATATCTGCATTTTTTTCCTTTTCCAATCCAGATGTAGTAAAAGTATAAATTTGGAAAGCCTGGAAAAGTTAGGGAAATTTGTAAATCGATTTTAGCCAATCACCCTGTTTTCATCATTCCTAAATCCTAACATGAAGAGTCAGCGTCACCAAAGCATTTTACGAAATTTAACAAAACGTACTCAATTTTAGTTTTTTGTCGGGAGAAGTTGGCCACTGTTCTGATTCAAAAGCCATCGTCTGCTAAATTAGGTGTTATTACTTCACATTACTATTGCTAAGAAATCGGCGTCGCACTGACGGTTTCGTAGTCTCTTTCGTATCGGTCGAGCGGGCGAAGCTGACGAGTTCAAATACTCGGCTTATTTTGTGTTTGTGTTTGTCTTTTTGTGTGGCTCGTATATTATAATTTTTCTTCGGCGATCTATTGGCATAAATAATTTTAATTTGTACCGCGTTAGTCTTTTAGATTTTTGATCTCATAGTAATTATTAGAAAACGATTAGAATTAGTACATGTACACGCACAAATGAAACTTCAAGGTTATTGTAGGCGCGCAAAGGATTGTATACGTGTAGGATAGTTCTCCGATAGTCAACAGAAAATCTCCTAGACGCCACATTTTAAAACGGATTTTTAGGAAAAGATTGACTAACGGTAAGTAAATAGTCCTTTGGGGGCCATACTTGATGTGGAGGATCGAGAAAAATGGCGCTGGGAGGAATGTCCTTTTAACAATTACTCACAACAATAATTTCTGCCGTTGTGAAGGAAAAATCAACATTTCTTCAAACTGACTGACGCTATTTTTGCCAGCGGAATTCCAAGTCGCAGGTCGTAGAACTCTTGGAAGAATGGACTGGTGGCTTGCTCGCATCGTATCACGTGATATCTAACTGTATACAGTCATCGATTGTGTAGTTGACATTTGACGGGAAAGCAATTGTTAAGGTGATTGTCACGTCTTCTATACCGTCTTTTCGCCATGTCGCTGTCAATCCTGCTTCCAACATTTTAATTGAAGTTTGGCAGACTCACCAGGCGATTGACACATTGCGCACGGTTGTAACAACAACGGGAGCGCACTTTAAATCTTAACGGTAATTGTTCACCCTATTTGCCGGTAATAGATTGATCGAGACGGTAGATGTAAGAGAGACGAGTTTAACCAAAGTTTTCTGTTTATTGAATAGCCTGTCTACATCATTAAAAACGTACGGTGTGTATGTGTGTGTGTGTTCCTCTACTCCTTCGGAACTAAAGCTCCTACACCATGATGAGAAATCACCAAATGAATGATAATTAAAGGTACATTCCTCCCGGTTGGCTTTCCTGTATTGCTCGGGTTTGCAACACGAGTTCAGAAGTATATAAATGATGCAAAGGCATTTCTTTTTCCTATTTTCCCCCTCGAGTGAAACGGGACTGCTATGTATACATTCCCCTATGTATGGTATGGTATGTTTTCATTACCTATGTAAATGTCTAGCAGGACTGCTCGAAATTAGTGAGAAGGTATGTCCTTTTAAATTAAGTTTCCGTTAGGCCTATTTTCATTTGTGTAACGTGAATTTTTTGGCCCCCAAATACGCGAAAAACTTGTCTGAAAACTGTCCACGACACGACATAGAACTTAAAAGTAGCACTAAATCATAATTTTAATTTCAATTTGTTTATTCAGACATTCGACCCGAGGTCACGCTCCCTATTACACAAACTAAACCATAATCATTTAACTGCTAACAATGCTATTGCTATTTTCACGTTGTCTTCGGACCAGTCATTGTTGCGGGCTAGTCATTGTTGACACGTGTTATGAATTTTGAATTAATTCGTGTTAAAATTCTTGGCAAACAAACCGTCTTGAAGCTGTTAGTTTAGTGGATTTATGACCGACTATTTCTCCAAGAAAGCTGAATATTGTGGTTTTAAACCTACTTTTTGAATTTGTGATTTCGAATTTCGGCATTATGCGTCAAAAAAAGAAAAATTGAGACTTTGATATGCTCTGGAAATCAACTAAATTATATGAAGCGTGGCTCGACGCCAATAGAGTTAGTGAAGCGAATGATATGGCTAGTTTTGTATCCAACCTTAAGAACTAGTCCCATTTCAAAATTACGAATACTGTAGTGGCACCCACATGGATTTGAACAGTTTTTCGAACGAAAACGTTCTTTTTAGACTAGAAAGACAACACGATCGGACCTAAAAAGTCTTCGGCTGATGCTTAGCTCAGAAACCTTTTTTAGAGTCCCATGTGTACATTAAAAATTAGTGTCTGAGTTGAGAGCTTTTTAGGGCCGATCGTGTGCTCTTCATAGGCTCAAACGAACGGAGTCAGAAGTTCCAAGTGTATGTTGATTAGTAACGGGTTTCGAACTGGCGCACTCTTGGTTTGGAAGCCACGACTCTAACCGCTCGACTGCTGCAGCTCGCTTTGTTCAGGGTCCCGGAGGAATTGGAAGGATGGTGGAGGGGGGGGGGGGGAGTTGCTTTAAGTTCTTTGGATCCTGTAAAAACAACTTATTTTCAGCAATTTAGTGCTTTTGAAAATTTAAAAAAGCCAACTTTTAAAAATTCATTGCAATTTTGCCAATGTAATGAATGCCTTGTTTATCTTCTTTTACCAAATTTTATTATTAACGTGTGTTCTTTTTGGGAAGGAGGGGGCTCCCCTTCATAGGTGGGTGGAAGATGGTGCACCATTGTACTGTCCGCGGAAATTTTAAGATCGTAGCTGGCAGTTGCCCCTTCCTCTGTACGAGTAACAACTTCTGCTACTGTCATCAATGTCTCAAAGTAATTTTCTATGTATATTTCGCTTACGCTGAACCATAGGCGATGGTCGGTAGACAGGGAAAGCAGCCATTGTGACAACCAATCCAAACGCAGGTTATTAATGCGGTAGGGCGCGCACGTTCATTCTTTTCACGGCAACAGTGAAAAGGTGGGGATGACATGTTCATTTTTTTACACGGTAGCAATGAAAAACGGCGAACGTGTTCATTCTTTGCACGGGTAGCAATGAAAACGTGGGAGCGGCCAGTAATGCGAAGGGTTATATTGATTAGTAGTAACAATCAGTTACGAACGAAATATCAGACTCCGAGAAAAACGGGCAATGAGACTCTGGGCCCCAGCAGCATGGTCGCGGGACGGGCTGGTTATAAACGTAAAAAAATAAAAATAAATAAATTGCGTGATTTAAAATGGTGAAGATATAGACGTGCCAATCAGGCGAAACTGACGCTTTGTTCTCTCAAATTAAAAACACTCGAAATGAAAATTATCTCGACCCATATCTCAGCTAAGAATTCTGTTAACATGGCCGTATCTCGGACCACACCTTTTGCAATGGCGAAAGAATTACATTACAATCTTATCTGTATTCTGCTGTTTCAGTGTTTGTTTATTGGGTCCGTAAGTTCAACGCAGTTTTGAAATAGATTATGTGTTTACCGATTTGGTCTTTTTTTTTTATGTGGTCTACCGTTTAAGATCTATGATGGGCACTTGTGCAAATGACAATTCGTATGATGTGAGTGGATCTCTGTTAAATATATAGTCTTTCATGCTGAAATAGGGTCGTTCTTATCTTGATTTGGCGTGTGCCTTGCATCATAAAAAAAAAAACAATCACAGAATTTAAATGCGAAGAAAAAAATGCCATGAATAAATTTAGCGGTTGAGTTGTTATTGAGGTTTAAGACGAGCTGTTTGAATGTATGGGTGGGCGTTATGCATCTTTGAATGAAAGGCATACTTCAACAGAATGAAGGCCAGGCCAATTTTAAGCCTGACCAGTGCTACCGTACAAAATAATTATTAGCACGAGTGTGTAAAGGGTTCTGAGAACGAGTTCGGGATTGTTTTTTGTTTATTTTTTTTACATGTAAAGACAAAAATAAGATCAGGAGCAACATAAAGAAGAGTCCGTAGGGCTCGAAGGAGTGTCCATGATAATTATTACCGCATGTTCCATATTTTCCTTCTGGGTCGCGACCCTATACAGCAACGACAATAATGCCGTATTGGCTACGAGCTAGCATATGAAGAGATAGCTACAAGGGGCACCAAATCTGGAGAGATAGCTACAAGGGGCACTAGATTAAAATGGAGGTAAAAACAACGGCACTTCTAGTCAATGCAGTGCTTTGAGAGTGGATTCCGTAGGCTTAAAAAAACATTGTTTTCTCCATTCCCTTTTGCTGCGAGGTTGTAATCGGAAAAAAAAGATTCCACCTGGTAAAAATTTAAGCAACTTCCAACAAATCGACAAAAATCACGCGTTTTAGGCCTAAGAAATCCGCTCTAACAGCATTGGATTCAGTGAGACGGCATTCTCTCCCCCCCCCCCTCTCTAGTGCCCTTTGCAGCTAGCCCAGTTGCTGGATCCAGCATTGAGCTATATATATAC
>JAHWFP010049601.1:14959-36662 GCA_023313725.1 Lithobius niger | reverse complement strand
ACAACGTCGAGCCATACAGAAACTATTTGATTCACGGCGATGAATGATGGCCTTTGCAAGTGAAGTCTTGGCATAGTTTCACATATTTTATTACGTTCATTGATAGACTTTTCCAGGACAGGCTCTACAGTGTATTTAATGAAACACAAGAGCAAGGATAAAACTTCAATTAATTTGTGGTATGCAAGATTAGTAATAAGAAAAACCCTCCTGAAAGGAGTTGGGAAAAAAAACGATTAAAAACACACATGATTTTGTGTGCAGACCAACAAAGTCCTCCATATAGTTGTAGTTGTGGTTCTCCAATTCTTTTCAGGAGGGGTTTTTTTTGCATCACTAATACAAGAGCACAGCTTTAGAAAATTGCATGCACTCTACAAGGCAAGGGTGGAGAATGAAACAGGACTAACAAAGTACTAAAATACTATAATGGCAGTCAGGCCTGCAGTGGAGTGGAACAGTGAAAGACCTCATTGGTCCAGTCATGCAAAAGTTACCAATGCACCCGATTCCAACACCAGTGAGGGAATACGAGTTTTTCAAAAAGCGTTCAGAGAAGCGCAAAGTGAAGCTTGGAACGATAATGACAGGACAGGTCGTCGTTTGCGAAGCTCTGCAAGAACACAACCAGTTGTTAAATGGGGCAAAGTCAAAAGTGAAGAGGACGCATCTCGGACATTAACGCAGTGATAGTACAATGAAGGCTTGAGACTCCAATAAGTTTAGACCAAGATCGCAAGAATTTATCGAAGATGAACTTGAGGGTCTACAACTTTCTACAAAACAGTAGAAAAAGCGAACAAGACTACTTTCTGTGCCTGGAGACAATAATTACTAATGTACTGTTAAGTCTTATTTTTGTAGCATGCCATTGTATTCCCCCTTGGCCTTAGTAGGTTAGGCAAATATTACCAAATAAAAAGGATAAATAAAAAAAATAAGAACCAAAAAAGTCTGTGGAACTAGTGGTTAAAAAACCACCTAGCAAAAGTAGATTGCCTATTAGGCGAGCATGTACATTGGGAATGTTTTTCCAGATTTTTAAAGAGGAAAAGTCAATGTTATGTCCAGCTACTTGTCATTGTATCCTTTCCATTTTATGAAGTAGCGCATTTTACCGTCCTTGCCTTTCTTTTTCCATAGCACTGGAAAGATCTGGAATGAGTCTTTTGACGTTCCGACAGAGCAGGAATACTGCAGAGCACGGGCTCTCCGACATGATCGATTAAAAGATAAGAGATTAAGAGATTTGCTGATAACGAATTCGTTCGTGAAATTCTGCAAATAACCCTCAAAAATGGTCTTCACTTTCGAAATGATGACAAAGTTTCTAAATCAAATTTAGGTTTTTTTTGCAAAGCGTTTAGGGCTAGAGGGTCCCAACGTCTTTTCCTGTTGAACAGTACTTTTGACGGGTTCAGTTTTGTTGCGACTGAACGGTGTCATTGTATTAGGAAACCAAGTCACCAAGTTGTCTATCCCTTTGTAATTGCCTCGCCTAGTAAATATTTTCCACATCAGAGTTTTCACCATTTCTTTTTGATTGTTCGATCACGCCGCTTTTTTTCCCAGAGTATGAACAGGACATATTGATGTTATAGCATTTAACAAGCAACAAAACGTCTTTATTGTAAATTCTTTATAGAGATCGACTTACAAATTTTTAGGAGTTGTCATTCCTACGAGTATTTTCTTAAAAGCTTCAGTAATGGTTACAGGTTACACCAGCTTTAGATTTAACTGGAATTGACCACACAAACTTGACATGACGTTTGACGAAATTCACTTGCGTCAATAAGAAGTTGTATCCATTATTTTACTGAGAGTAAAGTATCATTTCCACCAAGTTCATCTGCCAAGTTATGCAGACTAAAAACTATTACTTTGCGTCTCGGAAAGTTTTTTTCGCATTGGTTTGTGAAGTTCGTTTGCGATTTTATCTATTTCGTATTTTCTCCCACCCACCTTGAGCTTGAGTTAAAATATCATGATTTTATTAACAATCGAGATGGCTAATATTTCCCTTCAAGCTAGAGAAGGATCCTCCTGAAATCTTTTGTGCTTTAGATGCTAGAATTTCTTCCTGGATCCCCTAATGAGGCCACAGTTTTCTCTATACTTGCTTTTCTTTTCATTTGTTGTCACATGTTTCGACTTTTCTTTTTACCATTAAACGTGTTAACACAGCAACAAACGTTAGCACTATTATTTTACACCTCCTGCCTTTTTTCAAGCCCAATCTATCTTTGCTAAAAATGTGATGACAATAATAAACTTTTTACAGTTAAAATCTGTACTCTAGCCCGTAATATATTTACAAGGACGTACATATTGCAGGTCAATGGACCTAAGTCAAGGTATAAAAATAGAACAAGCATAACAAAATAAACAACATATCAAAAACATTTTATAAGATCTGACCGGTTCAGTGCCTTTAAGCCATTTTTAAAATGTGTTAAGGATGATGAGGCCACAACTGACGATGGTAGGAGATTCCAAACCGAGAACGGGCGGTTAGTGAAAAAATGATTATAAGGTTCCTTGTGGTACTGATTCACAGCCGATTAAAATGAATTTTCTCTAGTGCGAGTATTATGGTTAAGAGTAAAATGTCTTTCGACTTCGGTGTCTAGGTGGTTGTGCAGTATAGAATAAGTAAGATTTTAGGAGTCGAAGGCATTCCATGTGAAGAATGCTTAACCGGGTAAATATTTAATAAAATGTCATTGTACCGACTTAATGTGTTGGATATCTTTAATCAAAGAAGGTGACCATGCAGGACTGGCATACTCCAATAAAGAGAGGACAAAACTAAATAAAACTCCATTAAAAAGGTCAAACAAAGGTTTTAGGGTCTCTCGAAACAAAGCATCGTTTATTAAGGCGAGACCTTTTCTTTGCATTTGCAACAATGTAATTGCAGTGTGCTGAGATACCCAGATAACTGGTCATCCAGATGCCAAGGTCTTTAAATGTGTCTACATCACCCAGGACTGTGCTATCCATTCATAAGACATAACACGGATTATTGCATGGAGAAACATTTATTTACATTTATTGGCAGTTGCCATTCGGTTGACCAAGTCTTAATACGAGTCGGTTCATTTTGTAAAATTTAATGGTAGTCAGTGTCGATTACTCACTTGTATAGTGTAACATCATCGGCTTACTTTGGCGTTTTACTCGAGTTGTCAGTTTAAATCGGCAACAAAAAACAGGCAGAAAAAAGAGGTGAGGACAGATACCTGCGGTGCCCCACTAGTAACAGCATCACGCTCTAGATGAACTTCCCAACGCAAACCACCTGTTCTCTCTGGTGGAGAAAATTGGAGATCCAACCCGAGACTTGTCTTCGAATGCCAATGTTGTCAATTTTGGATCATAGCTTATGATGTATGACGGAGTCAAAGGCCTTTGCAAAGTCAATCAAGATTAGGTCAGTTGGGATATCTAGGTCGAGCTCAGAATGCCAGCCCTCCAAACAATTTGGTAATTGGAGTGTAGTGTATTTTCCGGGCAGGAAACCACATTGATCACTAGAGAAGAGCTGATGCACTTTTAAGAATGCCATAAGGCGATTTTTGATAATTCGCTCCAAAACTCGACATGAATGCGTGTGAGGGAAAATATGTCACAAAACTTTGGAAGTGCATCTCTTCAAATTGAGCAACTTACAAACTAAGTTCCTGTGAAACCCTATAAAAAGCAGCACAGTGCCCATCTGGCCTAATTGTCCTACTATTTTTAAGAGTTTTCAAAATGTTATACACTTATGCAATGGTAAAATCTACTTCATAATGCTGGCCTTCTCTCAACATTGGAGTTGAATCAAACAATTGTCAACAAAATTACCACTAAAAATTTCATTTAATAAGTTTGCCTTTTCTGAATTGCAACAGACAAGTTTGTCCTTATATGATAATCAGATAAAGATATAACGAGTTGCTATCTAAACCAGAGTTGGGGGAAATCCAGAGGTAACTGTCTTTAACGGATGAGCCTCGCTCTTCAGTCAATTTTTTTGTGGAGGTTACAACAAGAAAGGAAAGACAAGATATAACTAAGATTGACTGTAGCAACGTTGCAAATTTAAAGACACTAATCTCAGTAATATATTATTGGTACTAGAACAAAGTCGCTGCTCATTTCTCTTCCTTCCGATAGAAAATCATCATAATGGAGTTTAGAGAATTCTATTACATACTAACATCATATTTACAAAAAACACTCCCGTTTGATTCTTCCATTCTTTAAAACGCTTAGTATATCCATCCTTCAAAAAAAGCTTCACCAGTCGTCTTTGACATCAATTTCAAGACTAACCTTGACAGTAGGTTCTGTTCTCAACAGCAGACTACCTATAGTTTTTGGTAGGTAGATCTACCAAAGAAAACTTATGTGACCTTGCTAGGATGCAGTGGCTGGTGTATCAAACTGAAGTTACACTTGACTTACAAGGACAATTCAAATACCCACAGTTGTTTTAGTTAGTGAAATGTCTCCGTTTAAGTCACGGAAATGATGCACTATAGTGTAAGTTTACCATCTACAAAGCGCTTCTAGTGAATAACAGACTTAAGTTTATCTGAAGAAACTATTGTTACCCTACGTTTGGTAAAAGATAAGTTTTCTTGGAAGAAGGAATGTTAAACTTCCCTACCACCACATGGCTATCATCTGTAAAGAATTTGCGCTCCAAATGTGAACTACATCAAGAGGGTCTAAAAAATATGAACCAAGCACAGAAACAAACATAATTAGCAGCCAAGAGGAAAAAAGACCAGCAGAAACGAAAAGCTGTACTTGATGAATTAGAAAATACTGACATACAAATCAAAGCCCAAACAATGGCATAGGTTGATGACGAACTTACTGCTTATTGCTGGAAATAACAAAAAAGAACCTTGTCATGAGTGACTTATCAGGAGCCCAGACAAAGATAACAATGGGGCTAGACAGACAAACTAATAAAGCAAGCCCTTCTGGAGCTGTCACAGGAAGTAGATTGCTGTATTGCGCCAGTCCAACCCTTCAAGATTTTCAAACCTAACTAAGCGTAGAAGTAAACTGTGTTGCGTATGTCTTTTTATACCAGATAGCGATTTTGACGTGCCAAGGTCGTCAATCCGTAGCGATTTTGACGTGCAAATCGATCGTTGGACTTGAGTATAGGGGTGAAAGACTAATCGAACTATCTAGTAGCTGGTTCCCTCCAAAGTTTCCCTAAGGATGCGAGTGCCCAGTGGGCCACTTCTGGTAAGCACTTTTGCTAAGTCGAGTGAGAAAATCATGCACCAAACACACAATATATTAGTGTGCAACAACCATGGTATTAATAAAAATGGCATAAGATTTTCATACAATATGGATCCAATTTGTCCTAAAATAAAAAAAAAATTGCAATTTAGGCATGGGAACCCTGAGAGTGATAGTAAGGTTAGAAAAAATTGGAATTTTGTGGTATTCTTTTTTAATCGAAGTAGATAACAATCTTCAAACAAACACGATAATGTGACATCAACCAAGTTACGAAATTTGGGAAAACTTTTACAAGCCTAAACTCCCTTCAAAATTATTTTAAAAATGAAACAAATTCAATTAAAATACTCGTATGGTTTGAAAATAAATATGACAGTCTTCAAATTTACCTGTGCGGAAAACACATTAATTTTCACTTCTAAGAAGTTGGCAGCACATTGGACTTCATCAAGTCTGCTAACAGGAAATGTTTTCAAGGAGTCCAACTTGCCTGTGTAGATAAAATTCAAAATCACATCTAGAACAACAGGATCTGCAATTCCTTTTACACAAAGGATAATTTTATCGTCATCAGCTTGTGGTTCCATGTTACTTGACCTTTCACTATGTACCGAACAATCGATGTTTACCATTTCTGGTGTGCAATTGGCAAATGATTTTGCATTAGCAAGACGCTCGGTGTCCTCTACGGATTGTGAGAACAAGTCAGTAACAGTACCAGTATAGCCGTAACATGGAAAATCTATCGAAGCCGAAATTTTTTCATTGGGAGGGGCAGTCGAGCTCACCACTTCAGAAGAGTGAAGACTATTAAAATTTAAACTCAAGTGCGAGTTACAAAAGTTTGAATTACTTGCGCTAATTATTTCGTCGTTAAAAGCAGTGAAATGAGAATTATATTCCGCAAGAGAGTGCTCATCACCCTCCGAGATGGAAGAGCTGTCCCATTCGTGGATCACCACACAGTCGCCATTTCCAACAGGCTGTATTGCCCCGACAGGTAATGACGTGGAGGTCTCCAGATTGTTCATACTTCCTGTGACATATGGTGATATGGTGTTTAAAGCTGATTGGGTCCGTAACATTTTAGCATCGCTAGAACTTCGAGATCTGTAAGCAACAGCACTTTTTAAGTTAATGGGACAGTTCCGCTTGTAGGGCATTTCTCTGGCAGTCTCCGAGTCTCTAATGTAAAGTTTTAATTGTTGGGAACTGAGGCAAAGTTGGTTAGTTGTCTCTCCAGGGCTGTGGCTACTATTTTTTAACCTAGCCTTCTTCTCTTCGGCCAAGTCGAGCACCTCTCTAAAGGCCCTGCTGGCTAGTGCTAATACTCCGCAGTGAACTGGAAAGTTTTGGTCAGATGTTTCGCATTGCAGAATGACATCACAAAATGAGCCCATTTTCCGGAGCCAGTTTAATTTTTCCCGCTGTGAGGTAAACCTTTCCATTCCATTATAGTCGCTGAGCATATTTGGCATTAAACCATTAGAGATATCCGAAGTACAATTACAAGTATTGGATTTGTTAATTGTAGTAGGCGATGACGAAATACTTTCTTGAACTATGCTACCACTGCTGTTGCACAAACGTTGTTGATGAAGTGTTTCCAGCAGTGGAAGCGAATATTTGTTGTTGTACAACGACTTAGCGCTCTGTCGAATAGCTCCAGTCGAAGCAAATTTGTTAGGCGGAAATGTGGCTAACTGTCCTGGCATGTCTGCAGGTTGTCTTCTCTGGAAGGATATCACGTGTTGTGGTTGCAAACCAGGCATGATTAAAAAAGGACTTGTTTGCCTGCCAAGAAAAGTGTGGACTTCACGGTGCAGGAGAACCTGAAACTAGTTTGTCGCAAATTCAGTTACTGAAAATAAAGAAAAAGAAATTTGAGTTAGTTAAGAAATTTTCTTTAATGCCTAGTAAACATAACAGCTAATTCGAGCAGGAATTTAAATGTGTAACGTTAAAAATCACTAGGTTTAACCTAAAACCAATCTGTAGCAATACTTTGCAAACCTAAACATGCTAAAAAGGCTTCATTATTTGCGTATTAAAGACGAGAAGCAAAAGTAAGTCTGCAAGATAGGTGTAGGCACCTGGGGGTAATTTTTACAGAACTTTGTTACAATTCTGGTTTTGAGTGGCCTTGTAAACAGTATGGTTATGTTAAGAACATCAGGCCCGATTCGTTTATTCACAGAAGCTGCGTAGTGTTTGGACAAGTCCACAATGCAGCTGCACTCAAGCAATGATTTCTATAGCAAACAAGATACCAAGCAAAACACGGAAACAACACACTAAAACTCTTTAGGTAATTCACGTACTAGCCTACCAGAACAATTCTAAATATTTCTACGACATTTAAATTGGTTATAAGTTTTATATACATGTTTGCTATTTGTTTGTTGGCGGAGCGAGCGTCCGTCCGTTGGTTGCACATTTTTAGTCTGGGTGGAGCCCAAACGAAAGATCAGATTGAAATGAAATTTGGTACAACGTTTCATACCTAATTACTATTGCTGAGCCAAAATTTGCCGTAAATCGAACAATTATTACGGTAGAAATTTTAAAATTTTCTAATTTATTTCTAATCCACCCAAAACCATAACTGGTAGAAAACCCCTCCAAGTTTCCAAAAACGATCGGCCTTTGAAGGTAGTGATATCATTCCACCAGGGAAAGGCCACCAAGGTTAGTAGCAATCTTTAAGTTTTCATTTAACGTCCAAAGTATTATTCGGTGCGATTAACTTGGCTAATAGGATTAACCTTGGCGGCCTTTCCCTGGTGGAATGATATCACTACCTTCAAAGGCCGACCATTTTTGGAAACTTGGCGGGTTTTTCTACCAGTTATGGTTTTGGGTGGATATCGCAACTTTCATAGGACTGAACGTATATAAGGTTACACCGTCTGTTTAAGATGCTTCAATCCCATTTTTGCACACACTAACAATCGCTGATTTCGTTCGCTTCCCTCACTCAATCAGCGCATCCCCTTCAGTGGTTTTGTTTATCCCTGCAACTTCACCTTAATTTTTAAAGAGTTCGTTCACATATAGTTATGCAGAAACCCCCGAAGGTCGCTGTTACTAAAACAGCAGAACGCAAAGCATTTTTTTTGGGTTATTAACAAAAATCCTTTAGCTCCTGTATGCTCGTATTGTTGCGTAACCATCATCTAACGTGCATCCCTTTATTCCTACGCTATCCACGGCAACGTTAATGTTTCTTTATTTTGTCCTTCGTTACAGTTCAGTTTTTAGTTTGTCCAGGCTTTTACAATAAATCTAAGGACCCGTCTTGATTGTTCAAGCCATTGTTGCTTAAAATCTTTGGTTGGAACTTGGAAAAGAAACGAAATTTCAAAACCCTCCCACGCATTTGTCCTGACCCCTACAACCCCCAAATAAACAAAAGGACCATCCTCAGATCACCATGCATCCGTGTGCAAAAGTTCAGGTACGTAGGCCTTCTCAATTTTGTGCTAGCCATGAGCAAAAAGTCTATGGGATTTAACATGGGAAAAATCTTATTAGCTAGCTAGACAGTAACATAAAAACGTTATTGACGCATCTTTTTCTCTACGATTGGTGGACACTCATCTTTTAAATTTTAGTTTTTCTTAGTCTTTGAACCTTCCCCTTACATTTTCCCCAGTTTGAAACATTTCTGTCGCATTGGGATTTATCCTCAACATGCCAAAATATGCTTTCAGTTGCTTACAGTTAACAGACACATGTCTGCTAGTGAGCCGCCTTTTTATCATTAACAATCAGTTTTTAACAATCGGATGTCTACAATGGGGTGATCTACTGTTACTTGGCGGTGACACACTAGCGTGTGTCTAGACACTCACCATTGTAAATTTGGAATGCTGAAAAGTTGAGGATTTCCGACGAAGCATACACCATGCTAATGGTAGTCAAGTGAACTTTAAAAAACACGACAAATTAAATTTTGGGTGCTTCTTTCTAGCTAATGATCTTTTTCGACGTAACTCAATGAAATCGTATTTGACCGTTGCATTTAACCACTACAGGAACAAACGCAACCATAAAAAAAAAAAGGATTCCATTAACGACACACGTTAGTTCATTTGAAAAAAAGAATGCTTGGAGATTATTCAATTCAGCATGGCAACGATATGGAGTCTACACTAGAGATGGGAATCCCGAATATGAAACCTGAAATCGTATCAAGACCAAGCGATATTATAAAAGGATAGTTGACATCAGCCGAGCCGAAACACAAAAGCAAGAAACACGAAACAATAAATGCTTGCCTCTCTCAGTTTATGGATTCCTGGTTGCCACAGTAACCAAAAACTTCGAAAGCAAAAACCGTGTTGCATCGCATGAAGCATTAGGCCTAATCTTGAACTGCTGTTGTAAGCTGCTACTTACGAAATCAAATCGGCGGAAATAAATATTAGGCCTAAACACTAAAAATTAGTCCTAAAACCTAAAACTAGGTCTAAAAGCTAACACATTTTTAATCTAAATTGTGATGGTTATTTCTTTTAGATTACATAATAGAGATCGCTGTTGCAATGCGTGATAGAGGTGTGTGGCTCAAAGTTTTCGTTGGTGGCGGTGTCATGTCTTATACCAAAGCAGTATTGTGAATCTTTTTAATTTTCTGACTATTGTTAAAAACTATTGTACTGGTGATTGTTTGGCTTGCAGTCAAAAGCCTATTAATAATATTTATATGCGGACTATATTTTGCACAGCAGTTTCTGTAAGCAATGTAAGAATTGGCAGCTCAAACAGCGGTAGCCAAACGCGCTGTTTTATGTTTACTCGCGGGGATGGCCCAGATCTTTAGTGTTGGCTGTGAAAAGAGGCTACAAATAACTAAACAAAAACTAAATGCTGGAACAAACGAAAGCTTGTTAACGTAAACTTGACACGTAGCATAGGCCAGGGCCGGCGCTAGTGTTCTGTTGCCCGGGAGCAAAACGAAAAAATCCCTCCTCTCAAAAAAAAAAAAAAAAAAAAGACTCGTTTTACCTCGCCTGTTTTATTCCGACATGGTCACGCCTACATCAATTTTTCTTCCTTTGAATCGAGCCCAACGTTCTATGACCGACTTGTAGTCACACTTTCTGGCCAGATCACACTCAATCGAGAGCAATGCTAAACCACTTAGTCTTTCTTGCTTCAGTGGTGCGGAGATAGTTTGGATTCGAGTAGTCGAGTAATCACAAACTGAATTACAATTTATAATTTTTGTTTATGAAAAATTTGCCCCCCTCTCCAATTCGCCCTGGTGCACCGCACCCTTCGCAACCCCCTTTCTGCCAGCCCTGGCATAGGCATATATTAAAAAAAACAGGCTAAAATAAGAAAAAGGCCAGCAAATAGCAGCAGTATGTAACACCAAAAGGCAAACAGCCCAAATTAGTGGTATCGTCATTAAAATAAAAAACTGAATATAAGTTGAAATAAAGATCCGTTCGCTCCGCCTACAATAGGCCCAAAGCCTGTTTCCTAGTATTTATTTGTATTTATCAGATGGTAAATTTGTTAGTCACCATTAAATATTACATCAACATTTCGAACTTTTTGTAATAAGTGGATTAAAAAAAATTCGTGAGATTCTTAAAGAGTTTCTGTAGCAGCACAAAACCTGCAGACATAGGAAGACTAAAGCATATTAGCAAAACGAAAGTGAAACTAAATTTATATGTCTCATAAACGAGAAACTAATACACTCGCTATTAAATTTGTACCAAGTACAAAACTCGCTATTAAATTTGTACCAACATGAACACAAAACGGTGGATAAAGCGGTTCTTGCGAAATACTCGGATTAAATATGCATCCTGCAGAGCTATTGATATTTTAGGCTCACTCTCCCACAAACTAGTTTTTGCTTCTGTTGAATAAAAATTCCCCCGACCCACGAAGTTTCGGTTGCAACAAGTGTTCGATAACTATCCTTGCATTCGGAATAGCACCTATGACAATATACTGACCTATTTAAAATTATATGGACAGCATTCCAATGCTATCGATAGCTTATGTTCTAACCACAGGATGACATACTTCTAGCTGGCTGCCTTGATACAGGGCAGTGTCAACAGCAGCAAAGCTTACAGTGGTCAAAGCAAAGCAAAATGTTTTATACCTTACAATGAGCGATGGAAGTGGAATTACGTAAATTCGTTAAGTTGTTCCAAAGTAATACAGAACAACACGGTTCAAAACGAATTTCAGCCTAAGGTGACTACACGAGTGTCCATATATACGATATACACTGGATAAGTGGTCATTAGGTGGTATGCTGTGGTGATGTTTAAGAAATTTTTAAGTTTCCATCAAATTACCTTTAGGTTGGAGATCGTAGGTAAATGAGTTGTACCAGCCTGGGTTAATGTGTGTATGTGTGTGTGGGTGGGGTGGGGGGAAGGGAGATTGCAGTCTTTGACAGCAGTATTCAAGGAGATAGTGAAAATGCCAAAATTTAACTGAAAAATCTTGTTTTTAGCGAAGAACATCGTTGTTGAAAGTTAAGGTTACTATCAATCATAATGCCAAGATCTCTAAGAATGTTCAGGTAGAATGACACTGTATCATTGAGAAAAACACGAAAGTACACATGATTAGTAACGAACAGTCCACAGCAAATTCCACTAAAAGCAGTAACCATTACAATTGCCAGTTAAAAATGTGTTAGCTTTTCGGCCTATTGTCAGATTTTCGGCTGTTTTTGTCAGCTTTTAAGAAGACAGTGACCCCAACTCTACTATACAATAAGAGTATAGAATAAGGGTAATCTTGGGAAGTAATAGTGACTTTAGAATTCATTCTTCTCAATCCGGGGATTGATTCCGAAATTTCGAATTTTACTACTTTCAGTGACTAAAAATAATTACTAGAAGAAGTTTGTTCTCTATACCTTCACTGTTAAAAATAGGCCTAGCCAAAGTTGAAAAGTGAATTAGCCTAAATCAAAGGAACGAGTTAGAAATATGTTCTTTATTGGAAATTAACTTTTTTATTATAATGTAGATCACTGTAATGCAATTACGACTCGGTGTCGTGCTATAAGCAATTTAAAAGAGTAGCGATTTGGGTTTGTCTGATATTATTTTGTGTTATGTGGATTTACCTAATATTATTTAAGTTTAGATTAGAACTTTTCCAACTAGTGGCAGCAAGTAGTGTTGGCAATCAATTGCCTCTACGGGCAACTGGATACTTTAAGCAACGTTGCCAAACTCAACCTTGTCACCTTGTCAGTCAACAAAACGGACACTAGGAGTCATATAATGAAAGTATGTTGATACAACGCAGTGCCGTGCATTTCCTCTTCCAGTTATGTTACTATTCTTCAGTACTATTCTTTAAGTTACTATTCTTCAGTACTATTCTTTATGTTACTATTCTTCAGTACTATTCTTTATGTTAGTATTCTTCAGTACTATTCTTTAAGTTACTATTCTTCAGTACTATGCTTTATGTTACTATTCTTCAGTACTATTCTTTATGTTAGTATTCTTCAGTACTATTCTTGAAGTTACTATTCTTCAGTACTATGCTTTATGTTACTATTCTTCAGTACTATTCTTTAAGTTACTATTTTTCAGTACTATTCTTTAAGTTACTATTCTTCAGTACTAGTCTTTATGTTACTATTCTTCAGTACTATTCTTTATGTTAGTATTCTTCAAATTATTAAACCCAGATCACCAATAAAAAAACCAGATCGCAGTGTTTTTTTCCTACACTTCATATACCAGGTCTTCGGTGTTTACTTTTCTATAGACTAACTTACTTTTTCAGCGTTTTACTCACCCAAACTTGTCTTTTTAGGATGTAGAAAAAAGTAAGAAAAAAAAAGAATGGGGGAGGATTGAGTTAGTTTCAGTTGGCTGAAATGCATGAATGTTGTCATCCTGTTTATTGTAATTTATTATAAATATGTATTGCCTGTTAGCGCTTTTGAATTGTTTAACCTTGTTTATCTAGCTGCTTATGTTTTGTTTTGTGTACAACTTCAGTCATATAATGCCCAACATGGGCACATTGACTATTCATTAAAGTTAAGTTTAAGTTAAGTTTGAAAGCCCATATTTGAAACAATTATCCAACTCAAGTAGTGCCAACTATTAATTGCCGTGACATGACTCGTGCACGAGTGAGAACCTAGGCAACAGACTGCTGCACGGACAACCACAGGTGTCACTAAAAAAGCCAGTAGTCGGAACAATGTTCTGCTAAATTGCAGGAACAGATTACTGCTACTAGTTGCATCGGCAACAGATTGCCGCTACTGTATCAGAAATCAATTGCTGCCACTAATAATACAGCAATAGAAAGGTTTCAACCCTCGTAGTTTTGAATGAACAAAAATGGAAATAAGAAACCTCGTTTGTGTGTATTGGGTAGGGAGAGCTATCATTTGGTATGGAAGAGATGTGCATGGTCCTCTCAAGGCGCCCCCCCCCCTAGGTGGGACACAAAAAATTCTTTGCGAAATGTGGTCAAAGTCTTAAATACTCCGATGGAAAAGATCTTAAAATTAAAATCCCTTTGATAAGCTCAACCACGTCTAACATGGCGCCCATTTCAGTGTGTAACTGCACAGTTCCCAGCATCATAAGTCCAACACTAATTGACTTGAAAGTTCAGACAAAGAACAAATAGTCTGTTCGATGTCTAACATATCAAACTACTAAGTTTTATTTTCCAGAGCTTTTTTTTATTTATTTTACTTCTTATTTTTATTTTGAGGTGGGGGAGGGGGTTCTTTCGACTTATCTTTCAGCGAACAACACAGCTTCGTAATTCGATATGGTAGAAAACATCCAACAGAATATTTTGTTCTTTGACCAATCTTCTAAGTTGGAGCCGGGTTTGTGCAGCTGAGGATGGTGCACGGTTGCACACTTCAGCGGTAGCCATATTGGACATGGTTGACATTAACAACGGTAGACTGTTATACTTCGTTTTAAAACCTCTCCATCAGTGGCTTTACCCATCACTTCATAGAGAATTTAGTTTCCCCCACGGAGGTCCCCTGAAGGGATATTGCACGTTTCCCCCATACCAAATGATAGATCGCCCTACCCAATACACACACTACACACAAGAAATCTCGTATTTCCAACATTCAAAAATTACAAGGGTGCCTTTGCGTACTCAGTGAAAGAGCAGTTGCACGAGCCACAAATTGCAAGCGTAGCCATAAATTGCAGCTAGCATTACACATTTGTGATCTGTTTGGTCGTTAACTTCTAAAAGTATACCATACCTCAACACATCAAACCCCTTCGGAGCCACCTGACTGCTTCCTCAAAATCCGATGTTTCTAGTGCACAAAAAGCCAAAGCCACACCGTAAACACAGCCAGGAACTGCACGATGGGAGTTCACTTGTTTTCTTATAAGTTGCAGATTTATTGGTAAACGCTATGTTTTTTGGGCAAAGGTAACGTTAACCCTACAATCCAGTGTGATAAGAAAATACCAAAAATGTACGAGTCGGAACAACATGTAACGCCAACCATTCCGTTATGCATCGTGCATAAAAAATTCTTCGGTAACCATATTAACTGAATTGTGGGTAATTTTCGGGTATGGGAGCAATTTCCGTATAGATTTCCCGATCAGAAAATCCCCCTACTACACTACCACAAACATTTACTTCGTTCACAACCTTCCCCAGCAAATAATAACGTAAACATCTTAGCTACTCATTTCCTTAGCAACCACATGTTTTTGCGACATATTTTTTTTCCGTAGTGCTACGAAACTCGTCCCCCGTAGGAAAACTCCATGCCGTCTTGCCTGGTGAAAAAGAAAAGCAACTGGTCTAACATTACGGACAATAGCACCACCACGATAAATTAACAAACGAAAACGGGACATCTGAGAGAAAAACACCTGAAAGGTCGAATAACGGATGCATTAGCAGGAAGCGGTTATCGCAAAACGACGAAACGCTACCTTATGATGGAGTCGCGAGTCAGACTGCGCCCTCTTGTTCCCTCAATAAACACCTAAGGCCATTATCTTCTCTCTATTCGAGCATCCTGCAGGAAATAGCTTTGGCAACATAGGTTAGAGTCAATGTGGCAAAACCATTTCTCATACGGGGAAAAAAACAGAAAAATCAATGCATTTGCAACATTTACACTGAACTAATGTTGCAAAACTGAGTCGTACAGGAAAGCCAACTGGGAGGAATGGACCCTTTTAAGACTTTCTTGTTTGTGATTAAACACTAATGATAATATCACTCTTTTTAACAAAGAGCGACCAACCGCATCGAACATCACGCTTTGGATCACAGTCGGAAATGAAAATTACTTTTCGAAAAGGTCCCGAATAATTTAAAATAAAAATATCAGCCTTTTTTCGTTTGTTTGCTTCAAATCAATTAAATACAATGCGAAGACTGACTCAAACTTATTAACGGGTGGGAGAAACATTTTTTAGGTAAACATTGCACGAAACCTCAACAACCTCTCTTTTTCGTTAAATACATGACCAGTAAGTTAAAAGGCAATATGGAGACGACCTCACAGCTGATCATTACTCACATTTCTTATACAGATATTGAATTTATATACTAACCAGAAGGAGTAAAAACCAATACTTTGGCCAAAAAGTTCCTTTAAGTCTACTGGACTCTACAACATTGCTGCATTTATATGCAGACTGTGAAGGCAGCCAACGCCTAAACAGGTCCTACTCCATGGAGAAGGAAATTATAATAAGACAAATATTCCATAGCGTTCTACGATTAACAATCCGTGCGAGCGCAAGACGAAGCCTGCCTATTATTATAACAACCGTTTTATCGTTCGTGGAAATAGTCCTTCGATCATTTTTTAACAATGTAACTAAAAAAAAAAAATGGTATTTCAAGACAACACGTTTGTTGCCGTCAAGTTGTTATAGTTGTTTCATTGTTGTTGCTGCATGAAGGCGGCAAGCGCCTGGGAATCCGGGTGTTACAGATATAGGACCTTAGGGCTTCGTCGTAAGATGACTGGAAGCGGTTAACGCTCGCTACAAACACCTTTGAACCCTTTGGCGGCAAGCGTAAGCACGTGTCTTTATCTGGAGCAAAAGTTTTATATAAAACAAACACGAACTCGTTTGATGTTTAAAGTGGTTTAACTGCTCTGAAGTCAAAACAGCGAAGGAACACAAACTTTCCTGTAAGGTTTCAGATACTGCACTGTTGCTGTACTGTTTAGTCCACGTGAAACGTTAAAGCTGTATTCAAATGTTTTTACAGTTTTTATGTTTCCACGATTAGTCAGCTAGTGAGCGGTGTATTCTACTTAGCTAAACGACATCGCAGGAAAATGTTTAAAAACTAATCGTGTTAGTGTGCTTAGGGCAGCTCTACAGGTAATACAGGGTTCGTACTAGTTCTTGAAATACTGAAAATGTCCTGGAAACTAATAATGAAACTTTATGCCTGGTAAAGTGCTTAAACATCTCGAAAAATGATATATGTATCAACAGTAGGGTGATGAATGGAAAGCAGACGACTTGACTGAAGAACAATGAAGAATTTAGCCCAGAAAGTAGTCGAGTGTTAGCCTTATTTCCTTCGTTTCGGCATCAAAAGTTTTGAATGTTTCACTCTAGTTTTAATTGTATTTACATGGTTCGGTACAGCAGTAAGGTTTCACGTAGACTAAACAGTACATCAGCACTGCAGTATTTGAAGCCTTACGGTAAAGTTAATTTGTGTTCCTTTGCTGTTTTGACTTCAGATCAGCTAAACCTTACCTTAAGCATCAAACGAGTTCGTTTTTGTTTTCTAATTCGTGATACTTTGATATACCGAGTTGGTCTACTGTATTCCTTGCAAACGCCCTGAATTTCGACCGTTCCCTCGCTCATTCAGTGCAAGTCTTTCTGTCGTACGTTGGTTTGTCTGCAGCTCTCTTTAAGCGGCTTTGGCCTTTACATGTATTATTAACTGAAAACCAGTAGTATTACAAGTAAAAAAATGACAGGCCCTTGTGTTATTATTATTATTTTTTTTATTAATTTTAATATTTTTATTATCGTATTAAGATCGACAATTGGTTTCTGCCAAGCTTTAAACTACGATGCATTATTTTATTTTTTTATGAAACATTGACAGTGATACCCGGCTTTTCCCCTTCATTTGTCCCTCACGTTTGGCGATGCCATCGGGGACCATTGTGTCCGTGGTAGGTCTAACCTTAGTGGTAAGGCATTCGTGACCCCAACCCAATGCCATCAACCCATCCTCTGCAGCCGAGCCATCGTATTTGTTTTAAACTTTTAAACTTTTAAAGTGTTTAACTTTTGTTATTTTTAAATTGGGATGGCAGTCAGTGACCACCTCGTCCTTACCATTCCGGGTGTGTTCACCGTGTACTGAATAGTGAAATTAAAATATGGGTAAAAAAGGAAATAGGCCTAAAAATTGGCTTAACGCCCAAAACTCGAAAAATGAACTCCCTCAGGTGAAAATACATCGCCCTATTAAATGTGACAAAGATCCGACGACGTTAGACCTAAGTAGTGGCATTCGCCTACCAAAAACGGCAGAAGTAAATGGCCGGGCATAGCCATCCTTACCCAAGTTTCAACTTAAGTCCTAAAAAGGGTTAAGACTGACTCTTTCCCGGGAGTCAGAGTGGGGGGGGGGGGGGGGGTGCAATTTCTGTTTCTTTCCCGGGAGTCAGTTTGACTCTCGGGAAAGAAACAAAAATTGTTCCCCCCACTCCGACTAAAAGCACCTGATACTTTGCGTATCATAAAATTAAGTTAGTTGTCAAAAGGGCGAAACATATTGGTTGATTATGGGAAAAAAACCCTTTGAGAAAAAAACTGTTGAAGAGAAATTGTATGGTTATTTAAATTGCTAAAGTATTGAATTGATAAAGTAAGCAGCAAACAAAAGATATTGTAACAAAAAAACTTTTAACATAATTTCGATAAAATTAACTGTACATATATTTATTCGAAAAAATAAGACATAGCCGAACTATTTAAGTAAAAAATAAAAGTACCAATGCGCCAAGTTTTAAAGTTGGTTTGTAGGTCTGATGAGTGGAAACTTGGCACGTGGTTGATATCACAGACCTTCAATGGCTGAAACTTCGCGGGGTTTTTTTTTGTTTGTTTTGGTTTGTTTTGGTTTAGAGAGGCGTTTCGCAACACATTATTTTCATTACTCAATTGCCCATTTTCAATCGTGAGGCCCTTAATTTGAAGGTGCAATGCTTCGTCGTTGCAAAACTCTCCATTTTGTCATTTGTCCGTTCCGGTTCCCTGTGCTTTGAACTGATCTCCAGTGAAAGGACGTACAGTACAATTTTCAAGTTCCAACCCGAGTTTGATGACATTTCTTCCCAGTTGTGCTGACATGTATTGACACAAAGCGACGACAGATAACGTTGGCGTTTTACATATAGAAGACGTAATATTTCGTTTGTTACTGATTGTTACAGGGCTCGCCCTTTTTCTTTGCTACCGTGTCGAGAATGCAGTCGTGTTTGTTACTGATTGCTTACATGGCATCGACGACCTCCTTCACATTACCAGCCGCTCGCCCTTTTTTTTTTGATACCGTTCCAAGAATGAACTCGCTCGCTATCTTTCATTGCTTCGCTTTGGGTGTAGTTTTGGGCCAGAGTAGTTTTGGCTGGAAATTGCATATAGGGCACTTTACATCTGGATGCGACAGGCTGGATGCAGTAGGGCCATGCCCGTGGCGCAAATTGTCAGCAAATTATGATATCAGCGAGTTATTTCGCTTCCTTGTTTCATAAATGCTTGCGTCATACTGTTTACAATTGGATACTGTTTAGGATGTATATGATAAGCGCGCGAAGCGTGCCCCCTCGGACGGTGTTTCATACTGGAAGCCTCGCGCATCCACACGTTGTTTCGTGCTGGCACCTGGCACGTCCGGCCGTACGCGTCCACAGGTAAAGTACCCTGACTCGGAAGTTGTGGTTGCTGGCGTATTATATGTATGATGATGATTACAGGACGGCAAGCCACATGGGCAACGGACACAAGAATGTTACGTCAAACCAATATATAATAATAATAGTTGTGCCCGTGTGCATGCTGAGCAACCCCCCCCCCCCCCGCGTCCCTCCAGGTGTTTGGTCTTTGGTTTTAAATTGATCAAACCGAAGACCGGACATGTGAATGGTTCCCACATATGCCCTCTCCTCCACAATTACTTTAACCTCCAATCCCCACACTCCTGCCCCCTCCCCCATACACGCTTGCCCACCTCCCCCTCCCCGAAAACGTCGCCCCGTGACATTCTCCCTTTGGTGCAGCCCCGGAAACGTCGCTGGCGTATGTTTGACTGAATGCTAAATAAAACCCTATCACTGAGAAATCCAGTATTCTGTAAGCAAGTAATCCCATGTTTAAGTTAATCCTTTGAAACAATTCACTTCGGTAGCGCGCATTGCCCACCACACACTCCTGCCCCCCCCCGGGACCCCAAACGGGTCGGCCCCCCCCCCCCCCCGCGAAAATGTCGCCCCGTGACATTCTGCTTTGGTGCAGCCCAGGAAAAGTGTCATGCGTGTGTTTGACTGAAGGCTAAAAAACCCTATCACTGAGATATCGAACATTCAGTAAGCAAGTAACAACAATTCAAATTTGAAACAATTCACTTCAGTACCGCGCATTGCCCGCCACACACACTTGCCCTGGTACCCTCTCCCGCACCCCCCGAAAACGCCTCCCCGTGACATTTCTCCTTTGGTGCAGCCCCGGAAAAGTCGCACGCGTATGTTTGACGGAAGGCTAAAAAAAGTCCTGAGAAGTCCAGCATTCAGTAAGCAAGTAACCCTATGTTTAAGTTAATCCTTTGAAACAATTTACCTCACCATATCCTCTCACTCAGATTTTTCATCATGTTGAGGGGATTGTTGGGAAAGGTGAACTGGAAACGGTGGGGTTGCTGCCCTCCGGCGCGGTGTTTGAAGTCATTCTCGCTTCGGCAGTAGCTAAGAGGCGGCTGGCTGCTGCAGAGCTTTCGAGCAACGGTCACCGAGTTGAAGTGGTTGACCTCCACGACCAGGTAATTGATGCACGAATTCATTGGTTGCCAGGAGGAGTGCCTGTGGAAGATGTTGCACAAGCCATTGGTGCATTCGGCTCCTTAGAGTCTCACCAGTTCGAGAAGTTGTTCATGAGAGGCCAACCGGTATGTAACACTTTGGTGTGGCAAATTAGATTTAGTTTGAGGCCATTTAAGATGGTTGTTGACATTCCGGACGTTTTTCTAGTGCGTGGTGTTCCGGCCTTGATGGTGGTTGCGGAGCGAGCACCCCTCTGTCTGCGTTGCCGGAGGCGTGGGCACTTCCGGCGCACCTGCGTCGCCATTTCCTGCGATTCTTGTGGTGGATATAGGGATCCAACTGATCTCTGCAGTCATCTTAGGGCAGCCCGTGAAGAAGTAGCGCATGAGGTGGTACCAGTAGTTGGCCCCCATCGGGTGCCCAGTTGGGGTGAGTGGTAGTGAACGCCCAAATGCTTGTCCTAATGTTTCAGGCAATGATGGTGTTGTTTAAGTTAATCCTTTGAAACAATTCATCTCGGTACCGTGCATAGCGACATTGTTGCAAGCAACGATTGTTGCCGCTCACTTAAAAACAAGCAGCCCGAAGCAGCCCGAAGTTAAGCAGCATTGGGCTGGAATGATACTTGGGTGGGTGACCACCTGGGAATCTGGCTGTTGCAGACATAGGGCCTTAGGGCTTCGGGCAGATGACCAGGAGTGGTTAACGCTCGTTAAACCCTTTGAACCCTTTGAAAAACAATTCAACTCCTTTCTGGAAGTGAACATTTACGAAATAAATGCGCCTTTCCATCGTATCAGACTGCCAATTTCGAGGCCCATTCGGGGCCTCGAAATTAAGAACCAATCGTCGTTTGGTTTAAAGTTGTCTGGTTTTGTAGACACGGGTTGTTTTTTTTTTTTTTTTTACCTCAAACGCCGACAATAGCACAGTCCACGCGACTAAAACTTTGTTAGCCGCTTTGGTACCACAACAATACTAAAAAAGCGAACCCCAAAACAGTGCGGCAAGTCTGGTAAGTGGCGCCATCTCTTCGAAGACTTTAAAAAAAGTGTTATAGCCCAAACTTGTAGTCCAAGGCCGTCAATAGACGGCGACATGGCAGATATGGTAAGTGGCGCCATCTGTTCGAAGACGTTGGAAAAGTGTCCAAACCCGAATTTGAAGGCGAATCCCATCAACTGATCGCACTACAGGTGGGGTACTTGATTGTACGACGGAATGGCGTGGCCGGTGACGTGCCGCCTGCTCCGTATTATACAGGGTGTTCGGAAATTGGTGTCAAATATTTTGAGGGTCCGCTGTGCGATCAAAGATAAGAAGAAAAAGTCCTATAAACATGGGTCCGGAAATGCACCAGTCTTTAGTTACAGCCCCCCCCCCCCT
>JAHWFP010049601.1:0-14559 GCA_023313725.1 Lithobius niger | reverse complement strand
GTCTTGTACTTTAATGAAACAAATTGTACATACCAGAAAAAACACATCGTATCACATTACTGTGTGATTGAAAACAATCGAGAAATGAAACATCATTAAGTAAACAGAAGATGGCTACTCAAAGTTTTACTGAGTATCATTGCATTTGCGGCTCTGCTGCAATTAACTGCAATACGCATCCGCAAAAGACCTCCTCTCCAGAACATTCTGTGACAAGCAACTCAAAAAGATAAATACGACGGAAAACAAACTAAACGTAAGCGTTTTATCATAGTAGGTGCTCAAAATGACCCCCCTCTGCCTCGATGCAGTTCCGAAGCCGCTGCGCCATGGACCGACGAACCCGTTCAAAGATTCCAGGGGTTGTGCGAATCTGGTTGCATCCATCCACAATCCTTTGGCGAAGTACATCAGCATTGGGAATTGGTGTACTGTACACGAGTGACTTTAAGTGTCCCCAAAGATAAAAGTCTAACGGGTTTAAGTGCGGAGATCTAGCAGGCCATGCTATTGGGCCTGCACGTCCAATCCATCTGTCAGGAAAGCTTCCATCAAGGTAATGTCGGGCCAAAAGGCTGAAGTGAGCAGGTGCACCATCGTGCATAAGCCACATTCGTGTCCTGACTGCCAGGGGAACGTCTTCCAGTAGTTGGGGCAAGTCATACTGGAGGAAATGGAGGTAGGTTTCTCCATTTAGGCGTCGAGGTAGAAAAAAAGGCCCTACCAAATGATCACCAACAATTCCAGCCCAAACGTTTAGACTAAATTGTTGTTGATGTCTAGATTGTTGTACCTCGTGCGGATTTGCATGGTCCCAAAGATGGTTGTTGTGATAGTTGAATATGCCATCACGTGTGAAGCCAGCCTCATCTGTAAACAGGATAGACGGCAGGAAATGAGCGTCTGCTCCACATTCATGATTCAGTCGCACACAGAACGCTCGTCGTGGTGGAAGGTCGGCCTCGCCAAGACCTTGGACACGTTGCAAATGGTAGGGGTATAGCAGGTTATGATGCAAAATGTCCCAAATCGTCGAATTACTGACACCCTCTCTGCGTGCAATGCGTCGTGTGCTATCCGATGGATTTTCTGCTATGTGCTGGAGAACTCTGTCTTCCAAGCCAACAGTTCGCACAGTTCTGGGTCTTCCAGCATCCGATGTCCGTCTCCCAAATGAGCCTGTTTCCCGTAAGCGCTGGTGGATACGACTGAACGTTCTAGCACATGGCAAATTCCTGTCTGGATACCTTTGAGCGTAGAGACGTCGTGCTTCCAATGCATTTCCATCTGCAAGACCATACATGTAGTGCATGTCTGCCAGTTCGATGTCTGGATACTCCATACTTAGGGAAGAGAACTACCGAACAGTAAACGTGAACAAAGATCACAATGTCACCTTTAGATTTAAGTCATCAAGTGATTTAACAAACCCCTGTATTAACAAGAAGTCGTCTGTCAACCCCGAAATGTGGACTCTCCAAATGGTGTTCAAGGTCACCTTGTACAGATATGCGAATGTTCAATTTGAATTTGTGATTACAGTACTTTTTCGCATCACAAACGTTGTTGTTTTTGTCAATAAATGTTATTACATTCTGGAAGGGAGATCGTAACAGGGGGATAGCAACTAATGAATGGCAGAGCTTGCCTGCTGTAATGTAACTTTTAAGACTTCTAAGTTATTGTTTTTTAGAAGTTGGGTTTTCAAGGATTTTTGTCTTTAACACTTAAAACTACAAAGAATCTAAGGTGGAGATTTACCTCCAAATCAAAACCAAGTTTATGCGATGATTTTTGTGGAAGCTGGAGCGTTAGACAAAGGCAACAAACAAACAAACAAATAAGCAACAAAATTCAAATGTGTGGGTTGAGTACAGTAATGTTGTTCTCGCCGCTTCGGCCAATGAAACAAGTGATCATCCGAATTCTAAGGATTCCCCCACTTTTACGTTTTAAGCTTCTTTGCTTGAAGAGTAGAAAACAAACACATTAAATCCCTCACTTTTAATGGCGAGGATACCCGATTGATAATGTTTGGTGCTCTCCACAGAGATGTACGTACAGTAGTTGTTTTTTTTTTGGAGGGGGAGGCATAAACTTGGAAAACGATGTAACCTACTTGGTCTTTACACGTAATGAAAGAAAGTACAGTACTACTTTCGATTGTTTTCAATCACACGATGTGTTTTTTCTACAATTTGTTTCATTAAAGTACAAGACCAAAACAGTTACTCCTCTCTTCCCCCACGTTTGATCCCCCCCCCCCATAAGAAAATTACCTCTCCCTTTGATAAGTTGGGCGACCCAATACTGTATTATGAAGTACTGAAATACCAGGTATGATATGGCACATATCCTGAGTTTGGAATGGAAACGGTGAATCATTACGAGGTATTTAAGAACTGTTTACCCCAAACCTGGGGGGGGGGGGGCTGTAACTAAAGACTGGTGCATTTCCGGACCCATGTTTATAGGACTTTTTCTTCTTATCTTTGATCACACAGCGGACCCTCAAAATATCTGACACCAATTTCCGAACACCCTGTATATTAACTGAGCATAAAACGACTTCGCCGTTTAGAAAAAAAACATTAGAGCTCATATCCCCATACTCACAGCCCTGAAGGTACACGAATAAAAACGGATTAGAGTTCACTCGAACGCAACGAACTATAATTTGTGTTCATTTTGTGTATGCACTTTTATCTTTCAATTTTGTAGCGTTTAGCTGTTTATGGTGCCATTTTTGTGTGTGTTTGTGGGTTTACGTTTTGCGAATTCGAGTACAAATTATAGTTCGTTGCGTTCGAGTGAACTCTAATCCGTTTTTATTCGCGTACCTTCAGGGCTGTGAGTATGGGGATACGAGCTCTAATGTTTTTTTTTCTAAACGGCGAAGCCGTTTTTTGCTCAGTTAATTTGTCGGCTTTTTTCGCTTCCATTTTATATGTGTCCACTGTCCACTGATTTTTGTTTTCGAAAAAACGGAACATTAGAAATGGATACTTATGTTCTGGTTCCACCGAAGGTTTGTCCCATGATTATTATTTGATGGCAACACATTAGCGTATTTGTGGATTTAGCATGCGTCATCTCAATGAGTAGTTAATTCTGGATTGTTTCAGTATCGTGGCAACAATCGCGGAAACAATTCAACTGGCTTCCCGAAGCCCGCATTGAAAAAGTAAATAAGTCACTCAGTCATGTCGGCCGCCCTCAAAATTAAAGATTTTGCACCCTACGGTTTAAAACTTGATGATTTAAGGAAAAATCAAAACCATTTAATTTTGGTTCTCCACAACGAGCTAGCTAACTCAAACAACGACAATGTTCAACGTCATTTATTGGCGCCTCGGCCCATGGCCATGCGCCCACTCTACAAACTAACTGAGCCAACTATAACAAAATTACAACAGAACAAGCTACAGAATCAACCTACTATACCACTTGCAAAACCACGAACCACACTACAACAAGAAGCCTAATGCACACTGCCATTCCCTACCAGCGACAATGTTAGTTTCCCGGCTCCCAACCATTGTTGCATCTTGTTCGAGTGAGTTATAATCTGATATTGTGCGCCTCACCTACAGTTACCCTATTGTTACATGCTGCAGCATTGTAACATTTTGGCATTGTTAGCCGCTCCGCCATGGTTGCCTAACATGGAGGCAGATGTCAAGCAGCTCCTGGAAGATCTTTGTATGGCAGGGCTGGTTAGCCCACAGAATGTCAGGTCAGGTGTGGTGTCGAGGGGAATGTTCAGTGACATTTGCAAAGAGGCTGGAAGACGCGGAATCCCAGTAGATGATGTAAAGCATTTTGGTGTTGTGGAAGATGGTCGAGATGAAGGAAAAAAAGATGGAGGGCTGTTCGTTAACAATGGCGTGAGCAACAATGGTGACAATGGCGGCAATCGTGAGATTGTCAAGAGGATGGCAGCTGAAGAGGTGGACAAGCTCCTGAACTCGTTGGTCCAGAAGAAGGTGCTCACGTCAAGTGACATAAATGTGGGTGTGGTGTCTGCAGAGGTATTTGCTGTAGTTATGAAAGAAGCTGATAAGAGGGGGATACCTGCCCATGATGTTAAAAGATTTGGGGTCCTTTGTGATCAGCAGGATAGTAGCCAGGACATACGTGAACAGTCCTCACTTGTGAATAATGAGCAGGCAACTCAAGAACGTGGTGATCTTCATGCAGACAAAGAAGAGGCAGTACGTGCGGTACAGAAGTTGTTTTCAGTAGTGGCAGGAGGACCAGCCAAGCGACAAAAGGAAGCTCGTATGTCTGAGTCCCTCAGTGAGAATCTGCCCCCTATACTAAATCGTTCCCGGAAACTACTGGCTTTGCAGAGACTGTACAAGGGTGGCCTTCAGGCCATAGACATGACACGTTCTCTGGTCTTGCTGTGTCCAGAAATGGGCTGGCCATATTCACTTACCCAGGTATTCTTTCAGGTTGAAGCGGTTGTAGGTCGTGAAGGCATAGATAACTTGGGTCCTCTACGAACAGGCTGCACTTTTGAAGTTACGCTCACGTCACCCGCAGCGAAGAAGAAACTGGCTGCAGCAGCTCTCACTGTTAATGGTTACGAAGTTGAAATTTACGATCTGCACGACCAGGTTCTGGAAGCAAGGGTCCACTGGCTCCCAAGGGGGGTGCCAGCTGCTGATGTTGTAGCGGAGTTTGATGCATTTGCCAATGTGGTATCGCAGGAGTTTGAGAAGTTGGTTATTCGTGGCTCCCCTGTTTGTGACACTACTGTGCGCATTGTTCGCTTCAAACTGAAGCCTTTCAAAACCATCTTGGATATACCGGACACTTGTGAGATCAGGGGTGTCCCAGCCTTGGTTATTGTTCCTGAACGAGCTCCCTTGTGCCTTCGGTGTTCGCGGCGTGGGCACTTCCGCCGTGCGTGTCGCAGCATTCTGTGCCCTTCTTGTGGTGTGTACAGTGATCCAGGGTCACTGTGCAGCCATCTTCAAGCTGACAGAGCCGAGGTTGACCCTGAAGTGGCACCAGTGAGACTCCGCCAAGGAAACGAGAGGGGTTTTTTTCCATTGAGCCATGTGTATTAACAAGTGAAAATGTTCCGGCCGTGAATGGTCCTTCAGGTGTGTGTGTACAACCAGTGGTGCTGTCTTCCAACCATGACGACTCACTGCACTCAAACCTGGAGCAGACTTCCATGCGGAGTGTGCCCCATCAAGCTGTTGCGGTATGCCATGATATGGGGGATAGTGTTAAAGTTCCATCGGACCATTCTTACGATAGAAAGGGTCTCCCGCCCCCACCTAAAAAGAAACGCGTTCGTAAGAGAAGCAGGAGCAATGGATCAGATCAAGTTATGTCAGGAAGTGACAAAATGGTAGTAAGTGATGCAAATGTAAGTGTTGTAGTTGGTGATGGTGATGGCCACGATAATTGTTTTGGCAAATCAGAACAAGACGCGAGTGACAGTGTGCATCCGTCCATTGACGGTGATAATTGTGAGATTGAGGATTTTAATGATTTAAGCATTGGTTTCAGTGTTGAGGTAATATCGTGTGGGGGGGGGGGGGGCTGAATTTAGGGTCGGGTGAAAGTAAGGGGGGAGGTGGGGAGAATGGCTGAGCCTGGTCAGGAGCAGTTGATGTGTTGTCTTGGCTTTGATTTCAAATTTCAAATTTTCGGCCCGCAATTGCTGTTTTTTTCTATAATCTCGTGGAATGTTCGTGGTGTTAGTAATAAAATTGGTGAAGTTGAGAAATTGCTACAGTACGCGGATATTGTTGGCATTCAAGAAGCTAATGTTGCTACGACATGTAGTGAGGGTTTGCAGCAAGTCGACTATGTCACTGTTGACGGCAGGGTGGGGGTTTTCATAAAGTGGACTGTACCGTTCTTCTTGTGGCCTGTTCCCGGTGATGTTCCCGGCTAAATGTATGTGCTGTGCGTGTTTGGATGTTGCGGCAGTGGGTGACCCTAGCATTTGTACATGTCACAGTGTCTGTCACTGTTGATATGCGGGCGTCCTGGTTGGCACAGTTTCCACCACCGCTCATACTCGCAGGTGACTTTAATGCCCATCACCTTAATTGGGGTTCGACCCGCACTGACTCCAATGGGTGGAGGCTCGCAACTGCTATTGATATCTGTGGCCTAGAAGTGGTTCACGATGGTTCCCCAACCTTTACTAGGTGGCAGAGTGGTTCTGTGCAAGAATTTGGTCCTTGACTTATTCTTGTGCTCCCCAGGTCTGTCGGAACTCTTTCAGTTTGCAGTTTCCGACGACCTTAGGGGGAGTGATCACTTCCCCATCATTTTGGCTGCTGGACGTCGCCTGTGGGAGCACAGAGTGAGAAGGGTTGCCTCGCGTCAAGAGTTCCACAAGAGGCCGAGTGTTTCGAATGGTGCTTTTACTGACTGGATTTCAGATAATTACAAACTGGGTACTTTCAGGCGACCCGCGCCTTCTCTGCACCGGGCTCAACCACGGTGGTGGACTGAAAAGTGCACGGCTGCCATGCGAGATTATCGTCGCGCGTACCGTCGGTGGAAGCGCCATCCTTGTGATACCTTGTGGTATTTGTATCGGGTCATCTCCAAAGAGTCGGCATGCTTGATTCGCTCTGAACGCGACTCGTTCCCTGCAAGAGTGTGCTCTTTGGTCCAGAAGGCTCCATCGCTTAGTACGGCATGGCGCACTATCCATAACCAAGTCCCAAGGGATACATTAAAGTGGGTGTACGACCAGGATGCCTCCATGAAGACTGTGTTGAGAGGTGATGATATGGCTAACGCATTTAACACTCGTTTTGCGAGTGTTTATGCTCTTCCCAGTGTCAACCCTCCCCAGGATTGGTTGTTTTCCCGGTCTGTTGTCTGGTTGAGTCCCCCACTGATGTACCATGGGACATTAGTGAGTTCAAAGCAGCTTTGGTGAAGTGCAAGGATGGTAGCGCCCCTGGCCTAGACGGCCTCAGGTACACGTTCCTTAAAGCTCTCCCGGTAGCGGCAGAGCAGGGCTGTGTTGCTCTGCTTCAGGCTCTACTGGATGGATCCCCTCTTCCAGAGTCATGGATGTTCACAGTGATAGTGCCTGTGCATAAGGCAGGCTCTCCGAGGGCTAGTCTGGTGAGCTACCGACCTATATCTCTGTTGTCCAACTTGAGGAAAGTTTTTGAGAGAATGATTGTACGTCGCTTGGTCTGGCACCTGGAGTATCATGAGTGTTTGGCCCCGGTTCAATTTGGCTACAGGGCTAATAGGACTGCCCAAGATGCAGTGATGTATCTTCTCTCTGGTATTTATGAGGCCTGGTCATATGGGCAGGTTGTCGTAGCTCTGTTTTTGGACATCAGGGCTGCGCATGACACAGTCAGTGTTGACTAGGTTCGCTACAGTCTCAGGAAGATGGGTGTTGGCCCGAAATTGGTCAGTGTAATCTCTGCTCTGCTTCGCAACAGACGGTTTGCGACCAGCGTTGATGGACACTGGTCCCATGAGGCTACCTCGGATAGGGGTCTGCCTCAGGGGAGCTGTTTGAGTCCCACTCTGTTCGCTGTTGCCATTAACGATGTCATTCTGGAAATGGGCCTGTCATCTAATATTGTGTGCTATGCTGACGACATCGCCTTGTGGTTTGCAGGGGACGACGTTGCTGCCTGTTGTCAGTGTGCTCAGGATGCAATCAACATGGTTTCTGGTCGTCTGTATGAAAGGGGCTTGCTGTTGGCTCCGGCCAAGACTGAGCTGGTGGTTTTCTCTCAGTCGGCCAAGAGATGTCGGACCATTGCATCCCTTGTGGTGGACGGTGCTGTTGTTCAGCAGTCTTCAGAGGTGAAGTATCTGGGTGTTAAGCTAGATGAGCGTTTGGAACGGACACTCCACACGAACTGGATAAGGGGGCGCCTCCGTGGTCGAGTGTCTGTCCTCAAGCAGCTGAGTCGACTGAAAGGGGTTACGAGAGGGGCTTTGGTATCCACCTATAGGTCCTTTGTTAGGTCAGTGATTGACTACCACCTGCCCTTTCTGGCCCCATTCCAGCGTCACCTTCGCTCGCTGCAAGTGGAGGTGAATGTTAGTCTGCACGAAATTATGGGATGTTTGGTGAGTATATCGGTGCAAGCTTTGTAGGTAGAGAGCTGCGAGCCTCCTCTGCATGTGCGGGTTCATGAGCTTCTGGTGTCTCTTTTTGTCCGCAACATCAGTAGGGGTCAGCGGGATCCAGTTGCCAGGATCCTCCAGGACTACTGTAGTCTAGGACCAGTGGCACGATCAGTGCTGGGTCCTCTAGGATTTGGTGCCACCCTTCTGTTGGATGTGCCGTTCATCAGTCTTTCGACCGTTACTGTGGTTCAGCCATTCTGTCCTTGGACCTGGTGCCCCAGCCTGGCACCCGTCCTTGACCAAGGAGGGCCTGCCAGCAGCTAAGGTTTGGAGCTTTGTCAGGTCTTTTGCGACGCATCATTCGTGTCGATCATTAGAAAGGGCGGGGTTGGCGTTACCATCCCCTCTCTAAAGGTTATGAAGTCATTTCGATTGGCGGTCGTCACCTCCAGCACGGTGTGCGAGCTGTGTGCGATTTCTGCTGCTGCGGATGAGGCGTTGGATTTGCAGCTCACGGCTATCGTTATATACACTGACTCACAGGCAGCTATTGCGGTCCTGAGGAAAGCTGTGACTACTCTTGAGCTGTCAGATCCTTTGGTCTATTCTGTCTGTAAGAAGCTGTGGGTGATGCTGTGGGTTCTGGCTCTCAAGTGGGTCAAGGGTCATGCTGGTTCTCCTGGAAACGAACAGGCTGATGGTCTTGCACGCCAAGCGCTTGTTTTAGGGTCTGAACTCTTGCGTCCACTTTGGTCACCGAGATCGCGTCGCCTCGTGATAGCGTCCCAGTTCTTTGATCTCTGGGAGGAAGAGTGGCGTAATGCAGTGACAGGGCGTGGTCTATTCCAGGTTCAACCGACGTGTCTCAGGTCCTCAGCCCTGGATGCCTTTGCCCAGGTTTTGTCACGACTCCGCACTGGCCATACTCAACTACATGCTCACCAGTTCCATCTAAGGTGGGCCGAGTCTCCGATCTGCGACGTCTGCCGGACTGACTTAACACGCGAACATTACCTTCTTGAGTGCAAGCGGTTTACGCGGCAGCGGAATATACTTCTTCTTGGCAACCATTTGCGGCCCTCGATACGGAACTTTTTGTCCAGTGCTTCCGGTGATGCCTTACTAGGGGTTTTGCGTTTCGTCCGAGAGACGGGTGTGAGACTGTAGGCTCTTTTGTTCTCCCTTGCCCCCCCCCCCCACTTTTCCTCCTTGCCCATCGGTTACAGTGTGACTTGAAGAGTGTATGTTTGTTGTGATTTTGATGTGGGCGCATGGCTTCGGCCCAGGCTCAATAAAATAAAAATACAAATACAATGCCTCCTCCTCCTGTCCAATTTTCTGAAATTCTCGTGCGCAAACGAACTCTAATAAGCACTGCCTGACGGCAGTGCTAATGTAGATGTAGATAATAATTATAATATTCTTTATTTGCACAATAGCAAAGGTAACTTGGTAGGGCATGACACTTACACCAGTCCAGCTCTAAAAGATCACTAATTAATTGTTTCGTCATAAAAATACATAAACTTCATGAAAAAAAACATTAAAAAAACAAAACATTGTATATAGGGTCTAATTACCGACTTATAATACTCTATGTAGGAAATCGGTGAGACAAACACCTTCAGACGTATTTTAAATATAGTGAGAGTGATTTGCAACCAACTTCCAGGAGTGCCCCCTCGTTCGATCATTGGAACGGAGCTCAAAGAAAAAAGTGGAATCAACACCAAGGTGACCATGTAGCAATCGATATGTTAAAGTTAGACCCTCTCTTAATCGTCTGAATTCCAGAGGTTCTAATTTCAAGGCATTAAGCCTATCTGTATAGGATAGATGAGATAAACCTCTTAAACTCTTTGTGAACCTTCGTTGAACGGACTCAAGAGGGCCAATGTCACTAAGTTGGTGGAGTAAACTAAATAGTAAAAAGGATGATGCTACCTCTTCACGTTTCCTCAAAGTGCTCGCGAGTTGTTGGCTCACCAACATTGTTACCATTTGTGTGTTGAGTTTGTTTGCGTTTGTGTCTGTGGCTGACAAGGAAACTGCCCATCATTTTCTTTTCGTTGACCCTCTCTGCATGGCTCAGTGGCTGTTTGTCCTTAATAACGAGGATGACCCGTTATGAATGGTCTTAGGGATTCCTCCGCATTTGGGATATTGTGCGGATCCCCGTGGCCGCAACAGTTCCCGCCACTGTGTATTGTTGCAGGCGATTTTAATGCACACCACTATGAGTGGGGTTCTCTACGCTTTCGCCTTCTCTGTCTCAGATGACCTCAGAGGGAGTGATCACTTTCCGATTGCGTTGTGGCCAGTTAATGGTGATGCACCCAGGAGTGTCTCACAGCGAAGAGACCAGTTGCTGATAATGGGACCTTTGGTGTCTAGTGTGGCAAGTATGCTGTATTCCTGAACCCTGTGCAGTGACCTCAGAGTCGAGTTGCTGCTCATCAACCGGTTTGGTGGGCTAGTGTCTGTGTTGCGGCAGTAATAGACCGCTGGCAGATGTTCAGGCAGATGTTCAGGTGGTGGAAGACAGCACCCTCTACTGTTTATGGTTGACGTACAGAGCTATTGTGCAAGAGTCTGTTTTTCTTATTTGATCAGAGAAACTCAATATGAAACGTGCTTTTGTGAAACTGCAACTGCTCCCAAAACGATCACCTTGGTGTGGTATGCGCTGCATCCGCAGGATAAAAAGACAGAAACTATGTGGACTTATGATCCAGACGTCGTTGAAGGGACTCAGAACAGGACAGTCTTGAGAAGGGAGTCACTTGCGGATGCGTTCAATGAACGGTTTGCAAGTGTTTACTCTATACCTACTGACGTGCATCGCCCCGAGCTTCGTTAAGCCATGACCTTCAGATACAAATTGCGACGCTTCTTTTCAAGTTTTGAGGCTTCGGTCTGTTCTTGTGACGTGCAACCTGCCCAGTGCCTCGTATGCTCATCTGCTGAATTTATCCAGCACTGTGGAGCTGGGGTATTTTCAGAGCTTGTTGCACGCTTCACTATCCTAGTCCCTGTGCATAAGCGAGGCAGCCAGAGATCTGACCTGTAGAATTAAAGGCCAGTAGCTTAGCTCTTATGTGTTAGAAAGGCGTACGAGTGTATGCTTGTATGCAGGCTGAATTGGCATTTAGACTATTATGCGTGCCTATCCCCAATGCTATTTGGATATAGAGCGAATCACAGTGCACAAGATCCCGTACTTTTTCTGGTGTCCAGCATGGGCGCATGGGCAGATCGTTGTTGCTGGCTTTCTACACATCTAAGTGGCTTACGATACTGTTATTTCGCATGGGTTCGAGCGTCACTGGCTAAGATGGTTGTTGGATCACCACTTGCTAATTCTATTCTGGCTCGACCAATCGTAGCCTGCCTCAAGGTAGTTGCTTGAGACCATTGCTTTTTGCCATTGCTATCAATGAAGATTTGCTAGAGATGAACCTCAGTTGCAACATTGTCTGCTATGCAGATAATATAGCGCTGTGATTTGTTGGAGAATACCCTCTCTCGTTAGAAAGCCATGTTCAGGCAGCGCTGAAATTCTCAGTCTTGCAACCCATGGCTTTGGCTCCGGCCAAGACAGAGTTGGTTACCTTCTCGCGCCTTCCAGTCGCGCATTCCACTCCTCTTCATCTGAGCGTGAGTAGCGTGTGTATTTCTGCTGTAACCAAGGTTAAGTACCTTGGAATCTGGCTCGATAGTGGGTTGGAATTGGTGGATCATGTCAAGTGTCTGTGTGAGAAGGTTGCATGTCGTCTACCAATTATCAAAGCATTAATACACTATCGGGAGGTAAACAGAGGGCTTCTGATGTCGGCATATCACACATTTATTAGATCTGTACTGGATTATCATTTACCTTTTTTTGGTTACAGCTCACTAACACATGCGTAGTCTACAAGTCAGTGCAAACGACTGATTGCAGACTTTGACAGGCTGTTTGATTACGACCTCTGTCCAAGCCTTATGGGTTGAAGCTGGTGAGCACCCGTTGTATCTGAGAGCAAATGAGCTACTGGTGATACTGTGTCTCAAGAAATTTGAACAGGGGTACATGTGATCCGGTTGCTGGAATTCTTTTGAATTACGCAACACTCAATGATAAACTCCGTAGCAGATTAGGAGCAGCAGGCAGAGGCATGTCACTTCTAGCAAATTCGCTGCTCAACTCGTTGGCTGCTGTTGCAACTGTTTGCCAACTATGCCCATGGCAGTGATGCCCAACTGTGCTCTCCGTCTCTAGGCATGGTAATCCTTCTGCGTGTAGAGTATTTTGCGATGCCTCGTTTCACAAAGAAACCGGTACAGGCAGAGTAGGAGTTGAAAGTTCATTCCATCGCTGAAAGTTGGTGTGTGTTGTGCACTTCGTTCTGTGACTTCAAGTTACACCTGTGAGTTAGCAGCCTTCTCTGTCGTTCTAGATGTTGTGGCTGAACTTGATCTGCTTGAATTCACCATATATACAGACTCATGATCCTGCTTGTGCTCCCTACAGAAAGCCCTTGAGAATTTTATTGTGAATGACCCAGTCATCTTCTCAGTTTGTTGGAAGCTGTGGGCGGCAACCAAGTGTCTTTTCCATCTGTTGACTGAGTCAAGGGGCACTGTGGAGTTGTGGGCAATGAACACGCAGATGGCATAGCAAAAGAGGCAGTTTTGAACAGCAGGTGGCTAACATCATGCAGACAGTAAAGGCCCACAAGCGGTCTTTGGCTTCTTACACCTTGTAATTGTGGCGAGAAGAGTGGAGAGTAGCTCCAATAGGCCGTGTCTTGTTTGCCTTGCCCCCAGAGTGTGGTTATGACACAGCATTGAATGACCTTTCATTTTGGGCTGTGCGTTTACTACCTCAGCTGCGGATAGGCCATTCCCTTTTGCAATCTCGGCGCCGCATTGGGTGGTAGTAGTAGCGTGCGGTGCAGAAGACATTGTTGCTCATTTTTTTGCTTCACTGTCCATGGCGTGACACTAGCCACATGCAGCTGGATCCTTGGATTCACGAGGGTTGGTCCCTTGTGAGTCTCCTTAATGCAGCGAAGTCAAGGGCCAGAATAGTAGTGGGGATTTACGATATGAGGACAGATCCACCCCCCTCCACCCCCCCCGTGACGTCACTTCCGGTCATGTGACCTATCACGTCACTTCCGGTCACGTGACCTATCACGTCACTTCTGGTCAAGTGACCTATGACGTCACTTCCGGTCCAAGATTGCGCCCCCCCCCCCCATTCGTCAATCTGGACGAGGGTGGGAAAGTGCTTTTTGCTACCTTTTGGAGTCCTTTTGCTACCTTCCTGATGTCATCCAAGATGGCGGCGCCCAATGCGAACCGGAAATGACGTCATTCAAGATGCCGGCGCACATGAAAACTGGAAACACATCCAAGAGGATGGCCTCCACAGTTTTAAAATTTCGTCGATCTGGAGAAGGGTAGGAAAGTGCTTTTTTTAACATTTTTAACATACTGGAAATGCGGCCATGTCGGAGATGGGTCGAGGTCACCCATGGGAAAATCCCTTTTGGTACCAAAAGTTTTCCTTTTGCTACCTCGGTGTCCTTTTGCTACACGAGTCCTTTTGTCGACTAAATGTGTCCGAGTGTCACGTGACGTCATCCAAGGAGTAGTGCTAATGCTTTGTGAGCATTTGCATTGTAAGAACTCTCGAAAGCTTTCAGAGTGTGAAAATGACTAATTTGGAGGTTCCCAAAGTTGGGAGGGGCTCAAGCTTTCTCATTGTGATAACTTTAAAATGCTTCAAAGCTTTAAAATGACGAATTAGCAATATTTTGGGGAATGATTTTTGAGTTTTTGCATTGTGAGAACTCTCGTATTACGAGGGTCTCAAAATTGGATGCTTTTTTCCACACCACCCAGGTGGTAAAGCATATGGCGCGTTTTTTTTTACGTGGTTTCCCCTATTGGCCTAATCCACGTGGCTCGGAGATTATCATAATCTGGTCTCACAAGCTCGTCTTTTTTCCAGTCTAATTTTTCTTTCATCCTCCGTTTTGTTTTCTAGAATTTTTCTTTTACTAGCAGCTCTTTCCTCTAGTCTAGCCACTCTTTGCTCCTCTGTTTCTTGACCTTGAGCTTTTCTTTTACTAGCAGCTTTTTTTTCTAGTCTAGCCACTCTTTGCTCCTTCGTTTCTTGTGCTTGAGCTTTTCTTCTACTAGTGACCTTTTCCTCTAGTCTAGCCAATCTCTCCTCCTCCGTTTCTTGAGCTTGATCTTTTCTTTTACTAGCTTCTTTTTTCTCTAGTCTAGCCACTCTTTGCACCTCTGTTTCTTGAGCTTGAGCTTTTCTTTTACTAGTGACATCTTTCTTTAACCCTTAAATGCATGAATTATTTTCTGATACTTCTTTTTTAAGGACCATATGATAGTTGGGTCAGTCGGGGGATAAGAACCAGCATTAGCAGGGTTTGGAGACGAGGACGCTGACCACTAGGC
>JAHWFP010049599.1:0-13320 GCA_023313725.1 Lithobius niger | reverse complement strand
AAAAAAAAAACAGAACAAAATTGTCCAAAATACCTTTTTATTCTTATCAAATTCATTTCAACTTTTCACATCGAATTTATCAAGAGCGGAATACCTTGGCTCGAATTTCACCGGGAAGGGAAAAGATGTCCATACGAAACGTATTATTTTGTGGCTTTTTTTTTTTTTTCGGCGGTTTTTTTTTTTTTCTTTTTTTTTTTTCGGATTTTGTTCTAGGCTTTTTTCCCGGCTTTTATTTTTCTCTATTCGATTCTATGGGGTATTTATGGATTTGAATCGAAAATCGGCAAAATTGGTTAAGCAGTTCCTGTATTTGAATAAGCGAAAAAGCACTATTTGAATGCAAAATTTTACCTAGCCAAACAAAAAAAAAACTAATATTTTGAAGAAATGAAATAAAAAGCAAATTTTGTAACGACAGAGCGATTTTCGCCGGGACACTGGTAAAAACATGGTTTTTTACCGTTTTTTTCTCGTTATTACCGGCGAAAAATGACAAAAACCAGCAAGCTTCTTCATATGGTTATTTGCACAATAAAACATACTCTTCTCAATATATCTATGTAAATTTTCGACAGTCAGTCGAATAAATTTGCGTAGATATTGTGAGAAGAATATCTTTTACTGTGAAAATAAGCGTATGAAAGGTGAAAGAAGTGAATATGAATTTTCAAAGTAAACGATGTGACGTTTTCAAGGGGGACTTTATATAATTTGCCAATATTTGACTATTGTAGGGCACACTTTTTTAAAAATTTGACTTCAAGTCGATTTTTTACGTATTTTTGGCCAAAGTGGGAAAAACATGGCAAAAACCATTTTTTTTTTGCCAGGACGGTAAAAACCATGGGAAAGTCCGGTTTTAACCACTTGGTAGCAAAAACCTGCCAACCCTGCCAGCTGTACAGTGAGAGAAGAGTTCCAAGATTAAATTAAGCCCTCTCAGGAAAGCTTACCCCACCTGTGAATCAGTTGACGTCTCCTTTCAACTCGACGTGTAAGCTGGCTGTTACTGCCAAGGATGAGTGAACTACACCACACGCCATCGCTGTTTGCTATGACGTGCATATCACGTGAGTGGGCTAGTCCAATTGGAAGGCCAAACAGCCGTTGTTCTCGTTCGTCATTGGCTAACTCATGGTGACGTCACGGCAAACAGCAATTGCGCATGGTTTAGTTCCACGTTTCCCAACCGGTGAGGCGGGCCTCCCTTGGGAGGCGCGAGACGCTGCCGGCGCCCTACTTCAAGGCGCATTTATGCAACGCATCACCTTTGCATTCTCGCAGCTAGAATTTAATCGCGATGGAAAGGTGTCATTGCTATGGTAACAACGTTGCCTGGATTAGCTAAATCCGACATTGTGCGAGTGAATGCTTACAATCTTACAATCAGTGACAATAAGACAGAGAATTCCTCCTGAGTCCTGAGGAAACAATTTCCCAGTCATTTCTGAACTCACATTGTTGACTGTTTTCGTTGCGAGACGGCATAGCTAAAATCGCCGTCATGTTAGAATTTCCGATAATTTCCAGCTTCTAGTTGCGAGAATGCAAAGGCGAGTCATTGAGTAAACGCGTTCTAAAGATCAGTGATGAATTTTTTTTATTTATTTTTAACTATGCATCATGTAAGGAAGGCGAAATTTTCATTTTTAAATATCGACAGATTTTTGTGGAATTCACAGCCATTTAACCAAAATTCTAGAAATTTTTGTTCTAATGTGGCAACACTGCCTCATGGTAGTGAAAAAAAAATGCACAGCCATTTTATTTATTTTGTGGGGGGGGGGGGGGGCCCCGCCACCATTGCCTGCTAGTCCCAATGGAGAGGCGTACTGTAGAAAAGGTTGGGAACCACTGAACTAGTTACTTCGCTTCACTCCTTTTTTTCTGTAGGGTGATGAAGAATGAATTTTCAAAATCGACTTTGAACTTATACACAACTTTCGCGTAAAAGAAATAGCAGTTCCCCCCTGCATTTCATGAAATTAAACACGTTGTATTGCAACGTTCTTTTCCTTGTACGAGTCGCCTTTGCTTTTTCTTAAAGCATTGAAACCGGCGTGAGTGTGCCAAACGATTAACGAAGATTCGGCTAACAACGGTCAGGCTTCAACGGTGTCGGGTGAGTATGGCAGGGAAGCCAGCCTACAGCACATAACGAAATTTCCCTTTTCGCCTTCTGGAACTACAGCTTGAGCTGGAAGCGCTGCAGACCTCCCAAGAATTATTATCTTGACCTTATTATTTTGGAGGTTTAACGCGCTGCTAGCTCAATCCGCAGCACCAGAAAACGAGAGGGACAATTTCGTTTTGTGCTGTAGGCTGGCTTCGCTGCGATACCGCCAGGAGACCGTTGAAGCCTGACTATTTCGTCACACGCAGCTTCTTTAATCGTTTAATCGAAGACGGGAAGGAAAATTTTGCTAGGTAATTCCAAACTGAAACACCTCGGATCTTCTAATTGCCACAACCGGCGTGAGCGTGGGACATTACAGGGCCCTTCTCTCCCCAAAAATGCTAGGGATGGCTTGAGGTCCGGTTCGAACCCGGGACGTTTGCCATATGAGATATTGTGCTCACCACCTGGCCATCTTGAGCCAAATAGGGGGCGTGAGAATTGAGGCAGTGGCCGCAACTAGCCTATTCCCTGGAAGGGCGCAACAGAAAATTGTTGGGCCCCCTCCTCAAAAAGGATACCATTTTGTGACGGAAGGGGCTCCCAAGCCAAACCAAAAAACAGTGAATTTTTGTCCATTTTGGGCCCCTGACTCGTAAAATTTGGGCCCCCTGCCACCTGGGCCCAGTCACCTTGCATACTTTGCACCACCCCTAATTGGGGCACTGAATTGAGGCTTAATGGCGCGTCGACAGCTTATTGCATGTAAGCTGTTTTGTAACACGCTATTTACGAATAGCAGGACGCACCTTGTGTGAACGCAGTTCATAAGCTGCTTGGCGTCCTGTCAACTTCCGTCTACACCGGTAGTTGGACGAACGCCAACAGCCGGGAACGAGACGAGGCTACTCTATTGTTCAAACCAGTTAGAGCCGGCTCCAACCTGTTAGGGGTTACGCAACGTAATGCCTCAGGCGACTTCTATTGTTCTGGCCCGCGTATAAATACGAGAGCCGGGACCATGGGAAGCCAGTTGGTGTGGGGCAGACGACTCGAAAGGTTGTCTCCCTGGACTCTGCTAGGATTAGACCAAGCTCGAACTTGTGTTTAATGCCTAATATGTGTTCTCAGTGCATAGTCCCCTAGCTATGCAGTAAGGAGTAAATTGGGTTTGAGATTATTCTTGGATTCAATCGTCTACTCCCTGAGTACGTCACAGTTTTAATATTAAACGATCAATCAAGTTTTAAGTTTTTAAAGCTGTGTCCTCCCCTTCCTAAACTTCGTAGTTTTTAAATTTTTAGGTGAGCTTCGTGTGTTACAATACGGAATACATTAACGTTTTTATAGAACATATATCACTGTCAAATAATTACAGCAACTGCCTGTGTTTTCAGAGTAAAAAGAATGACTATAAATCTTTTAATTTACAGTAGATATTCTTCAGGCAGTTGGCAGTCCTATTGCAGTATTTTAAAACTAAAACGTATTTCATGGAAAAAGACTTTCTGTTTATACAATACACTTTACTGTATTTTAGAATATAAATTTAAACTTAAAGTAACCGTTCCTGTTCTATTTTTGTTTCACTGGCTGCTGATAGTATCTTTTTCAGGACATGTACAGCATTTTATACAGCCATAATTTTACAGTTACCTGTTTCTGAATGACCAACTTGTTGTTGGCCACACAATCTTCGCCGAGAGACGTTTGAGTGAGCGTACGCGGGGGCACTCCTGGAAGCTTGTCGTGAGTAATTTCAAGATTGATATCAGGAAGAAATTTTTCGGAGCAAGAGTTGTAAACTGTTGGAATTCTCTCCCACCAATCGTGCTGAACTCTGCAATATTAGTGTCAATAGATGGTGACAAGGGATTTTCTTTATGTTTTTTTTTTCCGTTGCGCCATCTAGTGACATCAGTATCGTTAATCTTTATAGCTTGTTTCCAGGTGGACGAGGGCGTACCAAATTTTGACTCAAAAATTAAGGAGTCACGTGGCTGGTTTGTTGCATTTAAAAGTTTTGCTTTGTGCAATCCTTTGCTTGCTGCGAGAGAGAGAACTTTGTGCAATCCTTTGCTTGCTGCAGAATAGGTCTAGATTCTGCAATGCTAATTTGGTGGCAACCAGCCTTTAAGTTTATTAGGAGGACTTTTGTTTAGTGGTGAGTAGCCATCTTAACTTAAGATAAGTGAAGACCCGCTTCCGGTTATTGTAATGTATGTATTATCTTGTTTTATTACACTTTTGGTCGGCATACGACCTATATTTTGTTGTCGTTTTATTGTATTTTAGTTGTGTATTTTAGTTGTAGTTTAGTCTATTGTTACCTTGTTCATTCGATATTCGATGTACTTCTTTTTAGACAGGACCAATGTAAGTGGCTTGCCCTACTATTCATCCTTTTTAACGAAATACAGATGCAAACCTATTTACGTTGCCTTTTGGACTTATATGTCAGACTGCCTGAGCGAGGAATCGAACCGAGGACCTTTGAAGCCAAAGGCCAAGGTCCTACCGCTGAGCCAGACTGACACGGCGGTAGGACCTTGGCCTTTGGGTTCAAAGGTCCTGTGTTCGATTCCCCGCTCAGGCAGTCTGACATATAAGTCCAAAAGGCAAGTAAATAGGTTAGCATCTGTATTTAGTTATTTCTTGTGAGCCTTTGGCTTTCACGTCTTTATTCATCCTTTTGCTAAGGCAAATAAACATTTTCTTATCTTACCCTAAAATATCTGTCTGCGCGTGTGTGTGTGTGTGGGATGGGGAGGGTTTGGTGGGTTGGGCACCTTCGTGCTATCCTCTGTTTCGAGTCCATTTTCTTAGCTTTAAAATCGACTTGTGTTGATTTCTTCAACGTCAAGGGAATGGCTGTAAACTGCCTTTACGACAAACTTTCTCGAATTTATCACAAAAAATTAAACAACTAAAGTTTTAAATATAGTTGTTCTCTTTAAATCGCGAGCAACTCATCAATTTTTTTGCTCTCAATCTTAATTTTCTTTTAATGAGAGTTCCCCGAAGCATTTTGTTTGTTTGTGAAGGCTGCCAAGAACATAGTACGGCTAAGTCCGAGGTTAATTGCGTACGGTTAACAATAATAACAAAAAAACAAAACAAAAATTACAAACATTTACGGAGTGATATAAGATTGGAAGTTTACTTTGCAGGGCAGTAAACTTCGTCAGTTTTGGGCGAATCTTGAATTATAAAGTGGATGTTTATAAAGTTTTTTCTTTTTTTTCTAATACGATCACTTACAATTCTAGCCAGGTTCTATGATGATCCTAAGGTAAAGAAAACGCAATTGAACATCAGAGAATTCATACACAAATATATATATAAGATTTGAGAAGGCAGCACTATATTACTTATATATATTATATTATATTATATTATATTGGGATTGCGTAGCACCAAAAACTCTAAAAAGTCCCAAGTGAAACGTGTCACATTCATTCCTATTAGTTCGATCCGAGTTTTCAGAGGGCGCCACGCGTTCCATCTGGTAATTTCTGCTAATTTTTCAGCCCAAATCTAAAGTAAACTAAATAATAATTAAATACAAGCTAGTTTCGTTTACTTTAGTTTAATTTATTCTGAAAAACTTAGTAGAAATTCCCACATAAAACTCATATGGCGTTCTCTATAAATTTAGATGGGACTAATGGGAATGAACCTAAGACGTTTTAGAAAGGGTCTCAGTCACAAATTCTTCTCCCCAACCCTATAAATTCTTAGTAGCACTTATATTTTCATTCGGGTGGGGGGGGGGATTTGGGGCGTAATGGGGCGTCAACAGTTAGGTTATTAACGCCAACCTCAGTCACAGTGAAGTGAAGCGGTGTGCCACACTTACACAGATATTAACCAAACTCCAACTTCATTGTGGTGACGCATCTCGGATTAGGACCATCAAAATCCTGTCGTCTCAGCCTCCTCTCTTTTAAAAGGATATACCTCCCAGCACCATTTTTCTCGATCCTCCACATCAAGTACGGCCCTAAAGGTGTATTTACTTAAAATGTGGCGCCTAGGAGATTTTCTGTTGAATATTATTAACTTTATTTACGTTCGTCCCGAACATAAATGATGCATCGCGCGCCTACAATGACCTTGGAAGTTTTATCTGTGCGTGCACAGTATTAGTTTTAATCGTTTGCTAGTAATTACTATGAGATCAAAAAACTAGAAGGCTAATGCAGTAAAAATTAAAATTAATTATTCCAATAGATCGCTGAAGCAAAATTATAAGACACTATTCTAGAAAATTATAAGTTGTGATTTTAAAATACAAGAATCATTCCGGTTTTTGACGACACAATCAATGGGTTCACGTTGGCTGGACTATTAGGCGCAATGCCAATTGAGACTGTAGCTACGTTTTTCGCTGTGAGGAACGAGGCTACCGCCTCAGTTGACCTTAGGTGTGGTAAATACGCGGATGTGATCCTCGCGTGGGAGTTGTGAGGCAGGCGGAAGGTTACAAGGCAGGCGGTATGTTGCTTTAAAAGCCTTGGACACAGATCTTAGATCACATTATCCGGGATTCGTGGTTTCAGATCCCAGTCACGTTATCAACATATTTAGTCCGTGATAAAGACTTACCAAATATTAGCGGCTTTAAACGTTTTGTGTCTATAAATTTAAAAGGACATACCCTCTTGTTATTTTGTGCCATCCCGAGCGAATTAGATTTTGCAACGTTTTGCAGAGATTCGAGTGACTGAATGTAGCAAAACCGTTCCACAGGAGGAGAAAAAAAAAACAGGAAAAAGGAATGGGTCTGCGACATTTACATACAACTGAACGAATGTTACAAAACTATGTCATACTGGAAAGCCAACATGGAAGTAAGCACCTTTAATTCCATGCCGATTCTGGTAAATTTTATGCAACTTTGGAACAGGTAAAAAGCAACAAAAAAAGAAGAAGAATATTTTTACCAAATTTATTACCGACTCTTGGAGGGAATATTGTGCTTAAAAGAATGCTTTTGATCAGTTTTTGTTTTTTGTTTTTGCGATAGTGGACCATAAATGCCACACATCAACATGAAATTGCAACAACAAAAAAAAAAAAAAAAAAAAAAAAAAAGGATTCAAGCTCAGAAGATTATTAATGTTATCAGTCATTTACATGAAAGAAGAAAATATATACCCTCAGAAAATATAAATGCATATTTCCTGAAGTAAGCGCAGCTTCTCCACTTCCAGCATTTGGCATCCTATCACTTTGTTTTAACCCTTTCATCCCCGCAGTAGCCAAATGCTAACACCTGTAATATGGGGCAAAAAGTAGGTCCCGAGGAACGCTACAAACTTTGTGAGGGGTCTCCGGGGACCGAGCGAAGCGAGCAGCAACACCCTAATCTCCAAATCAAGTGAATGCCGGTTCGAATCAAGAAATCAAGACAGAATCAAGAAAAATCAAGAGAATCAAGAAAAATCAAGAGAATCAAGAAAAATCAAGAGAATCAAGAAAAATCAAGAGAATCAAGAAAAAAAAAGTATTTAAGATCAAAATCATGTACACCTAAAAAAGAAAAAAATGAAAATTCTATTTTTCCTGTTTTGGATTTTTGTATTTGCTGCAAAGCCTGCACGGCACCGCAGTGCAAACGTAAATAAAGTAAAGTAAAGAATCCTGTGACTGACCTTACTTAAAAAAAATAACCAAAATTAATTTGGGCATGAAAGGGTTAAACCCCAGCTAGCTTTTACAGTAAGTCATGAAAGGTAAGTTGAAAAAAAAAGGATAGAGGAAGTGGGTGTATGCTTCTTCTAAAATATGGCTACTAAGTAAAAATTCTTAAAATATGAGAAACATGAAACCTATGTAAAGTGGGTACTAACAAAACTTAAAAGTGACGTATGGTTCCTAGTGTTGGGCTCTGGCATTGCTTATACTCCACGGTTTCCGTAGAGGAGGAATCCCTCTCAGTTGCAGATGAGTTGCGGCAAGTAATCTCCTCGAGCGTAGCGAGACGACGCGAAATAAGCGAGTGACTCCGCTAGTATAAGGTTAAAAGGTTGACGATAAACTAACAACTCCATGAGACATGGGAACCCAGCAGTGCAGACAGAAAATTCATTTGTGAATGGGATTAAATATTAGCAAGATGGTAACCTATATAGAATCTAAGCTGGCAATGAATCTTCGGCTTAGATTCTACAGGTTACCACCACCTTGTTAATATTGAATCGCATTCACAAATTTTCGATTTGCAGCTCGAGTCTTACCAGGTGTTAAAAACCTATTTCCATAGTTGCGCTGCCATATTGGTTAAAGGGCCGAGTGACCTCACACAAATGAAATCACTTGACTCTTAACCAAGATGGCGACGCAGTGCTTTTTCATAGGCAGTATAGAATCTAGGCTACCCACGATGATGGTCGATTCCCTGACGATGTTTCCTCAACTTTCACAAATTTTTCGAACTCCAGGACTATTCCTTCACGAGGTTCTGAAACCTAGGCTCAAGAGGTGCGTCACCATCTTCGTTAAGGGGGTCACATGACCACACCACAGACAAATTGTGATCACGTGATCCCTAATCAAGATGGCGACGCAGCTTCTTCTAGCGACCACGACGGATCTTTGAGAATGTGGAAATATCCGCAGGGAATTCGACTGTCAGGTTGGGAAAGAGGTTTCTGCAACGTATCTTTCCCTCTAATTGCGGAATAGTTGCCAGTTTCCGCAACAACTGAATTTGTCAAACAGAAGCTGAAGCAATTCAGTCGGGTTATCTCAGCGTGCGCCAACTGAGTTTTGGAGAAATCGAAAAGTAATACAGAGAGGTCGAGACAGGCCAAACCTTCCACCCAACTGTCTGCCAGACCCAACGAAGTTTAGAGCGACCAACACCACTTCGCAATATAGAAGGTATTATAGTCTTAAGATGTCAATTGGACGTCACCCACTGCCTACCACATTCCCCCCAGGATTACAATATTGTATTTATATTGTGGAAGGAGGAGGGTGTGGAAGATTCAGGGTCCACGTCAACAACTCATATAAGAAGACATTGGTGGAGTAAAGTAAGTGTGCTCCTGTCTCAAGCGAACAAGTGCGCGCGTAAGAGAGGGAGAGAGAAAGAGAGGCGTTTGTCGTTCCTATTACATCTCTTCACTTCTGTCGCACACTTTGAACGGCACAGTTTCATCTCCGGATAATTACATTGCCTAAGGCCATGAATATACGGCGCGGGAGAGAGAGAGAGAGCGAAATGTCTCGTTTTGTGTTCCGGCAAAACGACAAGAGATGAAAGGCAAAGCACACCGAATAGCGCTAGTTAGCACACCATGGAAACCTGTAGTGTTCGGCGGTACCAAAATTACAACGGTACCAAAATACCGCGTATTGTTTTTCATACGAAAAACAAAGGCGTTAAAATTATAACGATAGTTCATTTTTTAGTCCTTGTTCATAGGTCTCAAAGCAGTGCAACAATCGGTGAAAGATTAACAATGGTAAAATTGTAATTCTCAACAATGCACAATAGTGGAGTCAACTTTGGCAGGGCTCGTACATTACAAACGAAACCATTTTCAAGGCTTTCCCAAGGCTAACTTAAATCAATTTCGAGGCTCTTTGCACAGAAGACTTTCAAAATTACCTTTTAATTTCAGCATACGAGGAAGACATCACCTAACAGCTAGTGAAGCATTATTTGCTCAGCTGCCCCTTCCTGCAAGAATTGCTTGCACCGCACGGCTCCTCGCTGTTTTCTGTCCCCAGTCCAACCCGAGTGAGTACTCTTCTCAGAAGAAGAAATAGATTCGGGCTGACAAACTGTCCCTATTCATTTAATTTTACACCCAAATTAATATTACTGTTGTGCATGGCATTAACCTCATTCCAAACGAAGTACACTCACAAAACTCAAGACCATTTTAAGGCTACGACAGCAAAAACTCCAATTCTCAAGGTTTTTCAAGCCTTGAATTTTCGGTTTTCAAGGAATTTAAAGCCTTGTACGAACCGTGCTTTGGACTTCTTCGGTTTGGTTTATATTTGCTTTTCTACGTGGCTAGCATGTTAAATTCCAGTTTTAGAAAGCAGTTTTTTTACATATAAAAAATAACCTTTTACAAACATGTGGTGGAAAAGATATTTTAAGTTTAAATCGGAGGGCGCGGGAATCAATATGTTTTTCCGCAAACACCAGCTATTATCAACAAAACAAATTCTTCAATAAAATATCTTATTATCTCCACCGAGGGGGGGGGCGCCTTAGTAACCTATAATACCAGATATCGCCTCATTCATAAGTACCGGGAAAAACCGAATACTAGGATACTATATCTTGATACTGGCACCGGCTGATAAATTTCTGGTACTGCCCAATACTGGAAACCAGAATAAAAGACGCAGATCGTTGAATACTACAAATTTAGCAAGAAGAAGGCGACAGTCAAGGTTCCACTCTGGAAAAAAAATGAATTTACTGAAAATAAAGAAAATTATCAATCGTTGTTTCAAGATTAGTCACCAGCGAGACCTCATCTTTTAAGACGTGCAATAAATGCATTTAAAAGGTAAACATTTAATTTACTTAATAGAAGGCTTTTTTAAATCCCATTCGATTTTAAAAAGCAGATAATCTAGATGATAAGATCTAGATTAAGGGTTTAATTTATATCTCTGTAATAGTGTGTGGTGCAGTGGCAACCCGGACCACTGCGCTGGGACTGAGGTTGGCGATAATGACCTAGCTGTCGAAGCGCCATTAAGCCTCAATTCCCCCCCCCCATTAGATTTTAGGCCTAACGCATAAAGGGTTAGGCCGCAAAAAAAAAATGTTGGTTATTGCGAACAGTTTCGGTGTCCATTAGCTACCGTCCTCACACCGAATATACGGAAAACTCAACAACGCACCACACGATAATACAACGAATTTACGTGGTTGACCACAATTAAAACGCAACATAAAGATGGAACGGAATGAAAAAAAAAACGGTAGTAATGAAAAGATTGGAATGGGAAGAAAGGGAAAGCGTGAGTCGTAAAAGGATATAAAACGGAATACCAAGAAAACAAGTTTTGTATCCTATTCGCCTTCTGGAATTTTTTTTTTTTGGACTTCCATAATAATGTACCTTGACCGGTTACGGTGTCTGATCTCTCATCCTTTTGGCTTGGAGACGACCACTCTCAACCACGTGGTGAAGTTTCCTTACCTTGTTCAGGGCCCCAAGAGAGCTCTCACAAAGCTCGCAGTGCGCGTTGCTACGCAGCAGTTTTTCTGCTTGATAGTGGGCCTACATTCGGATGCAATGATGCAACACAGAGTTAAACGAAGCGCACAATAAAATTTTCGCCCACACCCCTATCTTTTAACTGCGTATTTAATTCGTCCGTAAATGAGGTGTGCGATATTCTGGTGCATTCAGGGTACTACTGTCTTATCAATAAAATAGGGGAGAAATGTTCTCTGCCTATTAATCACCGTCCTCAGATCGAATGAATATTTGGTCTGAGGACGGTGTTCAATGGATACCGACGCAAATCAAAAATATGATTGCAATGAATTTTATGTACGTACAATTTTAAACGACATGGTTGTGATCAGCTGTTGTGTCTTTTTTTTTTTTAATCTGCCTTAAGTTTAAACGCCAAACGAAAACTTTATGAGTCGCCAAACGTTTGGACTGCGAGCGAAGAGATTACGAGATTGAATCCCAAAACTGACTCCATGTACACATGGAACTTCACAAAAAAAAGAGTCCCCTGTGTGTACGTATACGACTAATGAAGGGGTAATAACTATAATCGTGTGATAACCTTCTATTCTTGTGTCTTATTGGGAATCCGTATTTATTTAACCCTTCTCGAGCCTGTTTGGCTTTCTTTCCTGTTTGTATGTAAACGTAATTTACGAATGTTGAAGACTGTCACACAGATGTGTCAATTGAACAGCCTCTGGCTTCAACCTGCTAATATTTTTATATTGTGACCAAGACGAGCAGTAAATGGCCGAAAATTAAATGTCTCGCACAACTTTTGCTGTTTGTGGGCTCTTAGTCTATCAGGGAGTGAACTTTTTAGTACTGCAACCTGCGCCTGCAAATTTAACTTGTGGATATTATTTTAACGCAATCGCTAGCCATGCAACGTTCAAAAGTAACCAAGATACCTTGTCAATTTTACGTCATTTTAGAAGTTCTCGAGGGACGTTTAACTCTCCTCAGAGGGGTTAAGGAACAATTTTTGTTAAGCAGTGGCGACAGCTCTGTGGTGACCTGTTCTGACCAAGACAAAGGTCTCCAGCAAAGAAATACGACGACTGTGAAAAGCGCTATTTAACAACAAACCCCCATGACCGTACCAGACAGCAGGGCGGCACGGAGCATGCGTACCACTCTAGCTGTATGCATAACCATTTTCCCTTGCAACCATCTTAAGTCCCAAGGCCAATCTCTTACACCCAAAAAGAGATTTTCCCCGTCCTGCATCTGAGATTGAGGTTTCTTAATTCCCCACTGAGGAGGCGTTGCAAGAGCTATTTGCCCCCTTAACATTCGACCGCCTCGCCCTCCAACCACCACAGCCCCTCCGGTCCCCCCCCCCCCCCTGCCATCCATCACTGGGGTCGTCTTTATTAGCCTGCGGCGAAACGAAGATCCCACGAAAGCACACCTAAGGAAAGACGCGGCATAAGTTAATATAGGAACGGGCCCCCATCTCCTAGACCCTTATGAGCATGCCTCAAAGTTAATTTTCGTTGCGGCTAATGTGACCAAAGGTTAATGCAAAGACTCCCGCGGACTCCTTCTCCCAAATACGATTTTTTTTTAGAAGGGTAGTTTAGTTTCAGAAAGGCGGATATGTAATTGTGTAACTGCTTTGGTGTGTATACCTTCCTGAGGACCTGAAGCTAATCGTGCAACTTTTTCAGCGATGACAGAATGAAGAACAAAACTGCAGGTACATTTTGTAGAAGGACAGACACGTAATTGTTTGACAGCTCTAGTGAACCTTCCTGAGGACCTGAAGCTAATCGTGCAACTTTTTCAGCGGTGACAGAATGGAGAACAAAGACTGCAGGACCATTTTGTAGAAGGACGGATATGTAATTGTGTAACTGCTTTAGTGTACCTACCCTACCTGAGGATCAGAAGCAAATCATGGAAATTTTCAGCGGTGGACGAATGAAGAACAAAGACTGCAGGACCATTTTGCAGAAGGACGGATAT